>JAYKAV010003055.1:1114006-1137584 GCA_035582835.1 Phoebastria nigripes
TTTTCCTCTGGCACGTGGACAAACTGCTGCTACCCAGCATGTGCTTTAGTGTTATTGTTAGTTTTTAGGAGGAAAATGAAAGGTTTCACTATTATGGTTATTTCTGGTTTTCATGTTGCTGTGTTCTTTTCACAGCTTCTGTCCCCACATATGCACAGCTCTGTGATGTGTGTATAAGAAGTCTCCCTGKATTCTGTGTATAAGAAATCTGCTAGTTGAGTTGAGTAAGAACCTTTCCAGTCAGAGGGACTCAGCAAGTATTGGAAAGTATTTCATCTGGGCCTCCTTGAGTGCAAGAGGTTTTGGCAGTATATTAAGAACACGTGTACTGCTTTTAAGCAAAGCAGTTGTATAGTCAGAAAACAGTACTACTTGATGTGATGTAGATGGTAAGCCTGACCAAATAGAGTTAGTTGTGGATAGGCTTTGTAATATGTTTTGCGGTGGATTTCCACCACCTCCTTTCCCCACCCCCACCCCACCCCCCATTATACAGAGTTTTCTGAAACTCTTCCTTCCCCCTCCCTGTCATCTTATAGGATAGAGTAAGCCAGGTGGGTGTCTGTAAAAATTTCACTGGATTTTTTTGACTTGGGGATTTAACAGACAACTTCTGGTGAATCTTGATGTGGTATTTTAAACTGTCTCCTTAACCTGCAGCTCTCTGTGCTGCATCTCTGCTGGAGGATTCGGCCTTTGAAGCTGTCATGGAAGTGCTTGAGTCTCAGCTGTTGTAATGTGAAGCCCAGGATTTTAGCTTTAAACACTGATGAAAAAGTGTGTATCCCCTTCCCGTAAATCAGATTTGGGAGTAATAGGTTTGGAAAGATGCAAACCAGGGCTAGTAGGGATGTGTGGATAGGGCTTAAACCACCACGGCTGTATTTGCCTTTTACTAAAGCCTGTGACAGTATAAGCCTCCTAAACTTTGTTCTGATACAAAACCAAAAAGAAGCAGAAGCCTCCCTGGCTGTATGGATGACAAATAAACACAGGGCTCACACGCTTAGAAAAGAAAAGTTTGGTTTTGACTAAAGAAACTTTCTGTATCACACTTCCCGAGGACTTGATCTCGTGTACTAATGGATGCATTACACTGAATGAATCCTCAAAAGGTTCTTGGCATGTACATACTATTTCCTATTTTTCAAGGATAGTTTGAGTAGGACTATGTTTTAGTGAAACGTTGTTTCTTTTTAGAAATTTTGGGTTGACTTGTATGGGTGTCATAAAACATCTGGGCTGCAAAATAGAGCACATTTAATTTGATCTCCTTGTGTAGCCTGTGTAAGGTTTGGAGGGCTAGAGTACAAAGTGGCAGCATTTGTGCCTGTGTGTTTGCTCAGCACTCCCACTTGTAAGGCTCTGGTTTCAACTGATTATTACATGCCAGGTTTTAACCATTTGGCCTTGGCATTTCCATGGCATGTTTCACCAGCAAGTGTCAGTATTAGGCCGAATGAAGCTTCCCATAAACAGCAAAAATGATTCAGCTTTCCAAGACAGGAAGGGGAAAAATATATTTTGCCCATGTGTCCAGAAAATACCTTATAGCCTCTTCAGTAAGTAGTTCTTGATTTTAAATTACTTATTTATTTTTAATCTGACACAGGAGTTGTTGTGTTGTCAAGGATTTCCCTTATTTTTTCTGATCTGGGGAAAAAAAAAAATACGTATGCCAACTGGAGACTTGTTAGAGTTTGCCATCTTAAATCGGCATCTATGGCCAAAACAGAGGATGCTTTGAAATCCARTTTCTCTGTGTCTGTCCCCATCTCCCCTGAAGTACGTGGGCCCACTCATTTATCTAAAACACTTTTCAACGGTATCCTCAGAGCCGTTATGAAAAGCTCTATGATAAGGGAGCTTTCTYGAGGGAACGGGTGTTTTCCCCCATTCCCGCGGTAGGGATGAGTGCCGTAAGCAGCGATTGCGTTTTCACCCCGGTGTGGGACCGCGCCTCAGTCCCCACTAGATGTCACCGTTGCTCTTCGTCACCTCCGCCGAGAAGGTTGCGCAGGCGACCGCAGCCTGGACGCAGAGGAGCTCGGAGCACCCACCCCTGGGTAACCCGCATCCTCCCGGGGGCAAACACGGAGCCGCTTGATGACCACGCACGTGTAAGCATTCGCATACTGGATTTTCAGGGAACGAGGTATTTCAAAGCACACCCAAGRAGCTAAAGGTCACACGCAGGCTACTGGCGTGTCTGACAAAAATACCCCCGCGCGCTTGCAGAGTATCATCAAGTGGTAGGTTTCCCAGAAGTGGTATTGCACTTGGTTTTATCTGGAACTGTAATGGTTTGGAGGGAGTGCTCCTGCCTATGGATAAAACCTCTAAAATCCCTGTCCTCCACTGAGTTCACTTATGCCTGAAGACCACGAATGGAAATCATGAACTTGCTTGATTCTGTTCTTACTGGAATGAAGTATGATGATTTCAATGCCAGAAAATTAGTCAGTACTGTTTAATTAAGTTAATCTTGCATTTCTTGTTAGTCCAGCCCAAATCTTTGACAGAACTTTGTGCTGCCACTGGCTCTAAAGTAACATGTCAGGTTACAGTTCCCAAACTGGTACAAAATGAGTTATGCTTTGATTCAACTTTTTGAGGGTTTGTCTTTTCCCTATAAATTCTTGAAAACTACATAGATGAGTTTGTTTATAGCGTATTGCATTCAAAAATCTGGATTAACAAAGCATTATTAAGGCTGCAAAATCAATCACACATGAAATTTAACATTGCCTGTGCATCCTGTGTTTTCTCCTTTCTACAGAAGCAGAAACACAGTGTTTATGTATACGAACACACATGGCTTATTTTTGCCATGTCGGCATGTTCTTTCATCTTCAGCTGGGATGGTCTTTACTTCATCAGCATTCAATGCTTTGTTTTATCTTCACTGAAAAAGATGAGATATGATATTCATATTCTGTGATGATGACTGAATTAGTAATTTCTTTGTGGACACTTTTGTAATACTTTACAATATTCATATAAAATCAAGCAGTGTTACTGGGCAACCTGGACAGTGTTGTGAAATGAAGTTTAAAATTGCCAAACTGCTATTAATTTTGGTGGTCACAGTGAGATGTCTTGAAAATGCTTTTCAAAGCACTCTGCATTTTTATACCATGTTAGGTATTCAGAAAACCATTATAATACATTAAACTTTGGCTGACACTGTGAGTACTCAGCAAACTTGGCCAGATGTTTCACATGGACGTGTAAGAAGTGAGAGAATTAGTGATCATCACGTTAGTTAAGTTAAGGTTTCCATTTGGATTCCTTGTGTTACGTACAGAGGCAGACATAGGATCTTTCTTTAGGCAGCATTCAACTGTCTTGACCCTAAGAATATACTTTTTTTTCCTCCCTACAGTGATCTCCTTAATTTGCCACCCATCATCTGCATTATTTAAAAAACAAACAACAAAAACAACAGGGGGGGAAAAAAAAAAAGAGACAAAATTATAAGCAGTCTTTGCTATGCAGCTGTGATCACTGTAGAGCAATGTACATCACAAGGAGTATGCGCAGAAGAGAGCACATTAAGAAGGAACAGGCATTTGTAATTTTGATGCTGCTTATCTTATTAATTTCTTTACTCGCAAGCATAGTATTCTTTTTAATATTTTGTGTAATTCCCTAGGTTTTTAAAAAAGCAAACTGAAACCACCAAACTAGATTTTGTGGAATTGTAACAACACCCACAGGGGTCATCAACAAGATGGCAATCTTTGGATACATCTGACAACCATCTGCTACTTGAGCTAACTGTGTCATTGACAGCAGTAGCAGAGAGTTATCTTTTCTACTGACTGTCAGTAGAAAGGAAGAAAGGGTGTGCATCCTGTGGATTCCCTAACCTCTTGCTGGGAGTCGAGAAATTTTCCCATACTATCCAAGTCCCTGGGAAGGAAGTCTTAGCCGATTGACTGGCTCCTCAAAGACTGAACCTTTCTGTCCTTGTCTGACGACTACTCATTTCCCTGCTTCAGTCTTCCATCTCATCCTCCTCCCTGCTGTTGTATTTTGTCCCAATGTTCTTCTTCCTTGAATCCTTCATCTTGTTTCTCTTTACTGTTTGTAGATACCTCAGYGCACTCTCCAATTTCCTGACTCTTTGTTCAGTTCTCCCTGGTTGCTGTCTTCTGAGCCCAGTACTCTCCAGGGTTAGATTAGATGAGCTGATATCGCTTCAAAACCTACAAGTTTCCTGTTACCTTCTGATTACTCCTGATGTCAGGCTCTCACCCCGGCTAGTACCATGCTGCTCCTCTGCTTGCAGTTTTCATTTCCTCCACTTCCAGTACCAGTTTCCCTCATCCCATCCTGCATAACAGGGTCTGTTCTAAGTCTTGGAGCCCTTGACCATAGGGTATTTTCCTGAATGTAACCTCCCTGCAAGCCAAGTTATTGTCCTGCCTGTATTTAAGTTAGGTAGATCTTCAGATCTACCTCCTTTCTTCAGTGTACTCTTTCCTGAAAGAAGTTCTCAGAGAAGATACCTACATAGCTGCTGAATGAGAAGGGAGTGCAGTTGAGGACTGTCTTACATCTTGTCTCAAATTTTATAGTTAAATCAGCTTGGTTGTATTATAAGGAGACAAAAAGCAGACAGCGTATCTTCCAGCTCATTCACTTCAGTGCTACGTGTCACAGAATCACAGGGTTTAAGTCCAGAGGGGATGATCAAATCATCTTGTTTGAACTCTTACATGCTGTGAGCCTTATATTTCACTTGCTTAATATATATTGGATCTGATAAATTGAATTTTGACACTGAGATGATCATAGTTCCTTAAACAAGAATTGGAAAGCCTGAGGAAAAACACACAAGCACACACACTTGGATGAGAAACAATGTGAATTACTGCCTTTGTCAATATGATGGTGTTTTTCTGAGAGCTGACRTGATGGCAGTGTGTAACACATTATAAACTGAATAAACRGGTGATGTTATAGTACATATATGACACCTTCTGTCACATTTCTTGCCACAGTATTTCCTTTTGCACTATTTTCTTCTGCACTATTTTCTTCCAGTCCATCAAGATGCAAGATATGAAAATTCTACTACTACTATGAGTAGTTGCACAGTTTTCTTYTTTATATCAGCAGAAATGAGGAGTAAACTTCATTCTCATTAAGCTGAATTTTATTTGATCCTCTCCTAAATAGAGTTGAGTGCCATTTAAATACTCTATTATAAACCTACAGAAAGCAAACAATGCCACTGAGGACATTACCTGAAAATGCATGAAAGTTAAGGATTGTGATTTGGTTAAACTTGAGTTACTCATTGTTTGTCGACTTATATCAACAATGAGAATATGGGTATTTTACTTGGAAAAGCCTTATAATATTTAGACATTGATGAGTGGGGTAAGTTAATCTAAGGAGGTCTGATTTATATGGTTTTATGCATCATGCCCAGACAGTCTAACTGATTTCCAGAATTTACTTTCTCTTAAAGCTGTATCATGTTTAATTTAGAAACAATTTCACTAGTGCTAAGTGCATTAGCACACGCCATTATCAGTTCAGGAGCTGGGATGTTCARGTATTTTGTCTTTGAACTATCCTAATGTTTATGAACTCTTTCAGTAACTTTCATTTTAAAAAATCGTCTTCTGAAACAACTTTCAAAATAAGGAAGAAACACACAGATGTTTGCTAGCTTTATAAAAACAACAAAAATTACTTCAAAATTCTAAATAGGCCCAGCGCTTTGGGTGTATGGAGGAAGGTGATGGCTGTGTTTGAGTTAATATTATTATTTCTCTTCCTTTGAAAGAGCACCTGGAGACCCCATTTGTGATCAGCTCCCCACTGTGTATTGTATATACACATAATAGCTTCTGGTATGCAGGAGGTCAGACGAGAAGGTGTTCTAGTCCCGTCTGGCCTTAGTCTATGAATAATAGAAGACATTTGCTGCCCAATGTTTACAATGAAAATAGACCTGGCAGATGGTGAGGAAACATGGAGGTACTGTGAATTCCCACTTTATAGTTGGATAACTGAGAAACTGATAGGCAACTTGCCCAGGGTCACAGGGAAAGTTGAGTTAGTACCAAGAATTAGATTGAGCACCAAACAAATGGCTTGGCCACAAGCCTGGCCTTTCTTTTGYAGTCTCTAGTAGTTAACAGACTGATCAGTGCAGAGGCTGGATACCATTGCCAGCTCCTCTTTAGTTCCTTTTGAGAAAGTAATACTGTTATGAAGCAATCTTTGCTGTCTCCACCTGAAAAGGATGTACCAAGACCCAGCCTTTGGACTGACTGTAAGAGTGTTGGAGCAGGACTTCACAATTCCTTCTCGACATGCTCAATCAGGGCAGGAAATAACCCCATGCTAAGCAACTATTTTCACTGTAAAGAAGATGGATTCGTAAGTGCATTTAGCAAGCCAAATAAGCTAACTTTAGCAGTGATGTTTTAGGTGTAAATTCACATCAGGGACTTACGGTTCACCTAGGTGCCTACCCTTTGGACTGTCTGTGTCCAAATTTTAAATCTTAGCAAGTCCCTACTCAGCTGGACGCCGGACTTGCCCAGTTTCTATGTGTGCCTACATTTATTTACATTAGAAGTCCCTAGACATCTAAAGCTCTGTTTCAGACTATGATCTGAACTGCCTCAAACGAGACAGTACTGGAAAGACGCATCTCTAAGGATTCTCACTATTCATAAAGTCAGGGTTTCTCTGCCTGTCCCAGATCCTGTGCTCTGCCTTCTGTTGTTCTTAGAGTAGGCTCTGCAAAATACATGAGAGAAGCAAATGCTGCTTTCTGTTCAGCTGCTCAGTGGGTGATATTTGCCCAGGGAAGCTAGGGTTTGGTTGGACTAAATGGGTTTAGACCTGTGTCCCAGAAGGATGCTCTAGTCGTGAAGCTATAGCTCTCTGGGTTGGGGCCATGCTCACCTCCCTTTATTTGCCACAAAATACAGTGGTTTTCCTGCTTATTATGCTGGGCTTTTTTTGAGTCTCATTCCAAAGCATCTATGTTTCTCCACATACCAGCATAGGGAACACAGCAGCATTTCASAGAGATGACCAAGTACCCCAGTACCCACAGTCGCAATGGCTTGCTCACTATTGCTAAACTCGTATTGGTAGCTTAAACTGCCCAAATTCAAAACTGTCTAACTGAAAACTAGTGGCCTCACTTTTGCTGATTTTTCTGAAGTTTCTTTCCTGAGCAGTGGAGAGAAACCAGTGAGCGCTTTTAAAGACTTTCAAAGCATCAGAGAGAGCACAGGGGGGAGTGCTGATTTCCCGCTGGTTTGTGCAGAGAACTTCCCATGCCTCGGGTTCCAAAACGTTAACTGGAAACAATACACCCTTACACGAGGGAAGGCAGAAAAGAGGAATATTTGTTATTCTTCTACACATATGCAAATCTAGAAAAAYTGGCTGGAGAGATGAGTGCTGTTATAATAGCTGTACTAACCCCAAATGTTTTTAGGTATTTCATGTTGTGTTCCTGTTGCAGAGGAAGAGAGCTGCTGCTTTTTCTCATTTCAAATCCTAATCTTACGTGATGCAAGTCTAATTCACACTTTACAGCAAAGATTTCTGATGTAGTGAGAAGCRAAAAAGATGGTGAAATTTTCCAATATATCCTCATTTGCTTTGCCTAGCCCTAATTGCATTTGTTACTGCCTGAGTTGTATGTAGTCTCTACAGTTGTTTGTCCTCCTGTGTACTTGTGATCTCTTTAACATTTATTTCTGAAATCCCTGGGAATCCTGAAAAAGGGACAAAGTTGACATGCAGTTAGCAAGAGGTGGTTTAAGGTTAAAACTTGGTGTCCAAACTCTGCATGTCCCAGACTGTAAAAGTAAGCAGGGTAAAAACTTCTTTTACAGTTTCTCTTAAAATGTACATTCTTTCACATTTAAACCACAGAAAAATCTCTTTGTATCACAGTAGCAATGGAGCCACAGTCAGGAACGCAAATGAACAAATACCCTAATTTGCAGTTTTGAGTAATCTGGTTTGGGATTTTTTTTTTTTTTTTTCTTCTGGTTTGCTCTCAGCTGAAATGCAGGACTTATTTGCAAAGCTGAAGCAAAATCAAAGCTTTTTGTTTGAGAATGTGCAAAACAACTCTTCGCTTCTAACAAAAATGGCTTTATTTTCCTAGCTCGTGCACTCAAGAGATGCTGGTCTTAATGGATAACATGTTTTGGGATTTATTATCTGTAAAGAAAATATTAATACTGAACAAAATTAAAATCCATGYGGAAATCCCCTTTCATTTTTCATACAGTCAAAGACAAATAAGCATTGCACTAAGCTACTTGTCATTTGATTCAAATTGTGTTTTCCTATTTGCTTCAGTGGAAGCATGTACATAGAGGTTGCTTTATGCTGTTATCATGGAGGTTTGTATAYATACTGATTGCATGCTACATTAAGGATGTAGATAAAAACAAGAATAATTTGAAGAATACAAAGATATAGCTGCAGTATGTATAGGTTTACATACATATTATGTAYTTGATACATTAACTCCTGCTTAAGACACAAGTGAGTCAACCATTATGAAGCTGGCAATAGTTTGGAGCAACAATTTAAGGGACACATACTGTTGTTCTTCACTCCTATGGAATGTCTTTGGGAAAATATTGTACATAATTCAACTRATTTGTTGTGTAGTTTCAGTTGGACCTAGTTAGTCTGTGCATCATTTATCCACCTGCCTGGATGTCAAAGAAAAGTGAGTGGCAGATTAGCATTCAATTAACCTTAATTCTTTTTTTTTTTTTTTAAATACTACTTCATCCAAATAATGCTTAACTTACTTTGACTACATATTTTTGCTTTCAAAAACTGGGATGCAATTCAGCACCAGTTTGAGGGGTGTTAATGGCTTTCAAGATTGCGTGATGTTGAGGTTTTCAAGATCGGTTGTTTTTAAACTGTGTTTTGGTTTTTTTGGGTTTTTTGTTTGTTTGGGTTTTTTGTTTTGTTTTGTTTTTTAAAAAAAGGCACAGAAGTACTATTGAGCATGTATTCCGTTTCCAGGAGAGGGGGGGGRAAAAAGAGGAAATCTATTATTTAAGAAAGAAATACAGCCAGTGTGATAGAAGTGCCTTCCCACGTGTTCTGGCCAGGTGCTACGTGCATACAAATGTTTCACGTTAAGCTTTAAGATCAAGGAAGAGTCTGTGGGGAACCTTGTTTCCCAGAGATCTGCTTGCTAGAGTAGCTCCCAAGTACTGACTTCCCATTTTTTATTTGGTTATTAAGGATGAAAGGCTACATCATTTTCTGGAACAGCAGTTCCTTGCATGCCGTTATTTTTGTCCACAGCTATGAAACATGCGTTTCTATAGGTTCATGTGGATACTTAACCTAGCTCAGCTTAGCCACTATCACTGCTGCTTTATGTATGTTTAATTCAAAGGATCACCTTTATATCGTATTGTAGAGTGAACAAAAGATATATGGTTTCATTAGTTGAGAAACTGTCTTTTTTAGATACAGCCAAGTATGATGGGTCTCCAGCCTATGTAATGCAGGGTACTCTCTGTTACTACTGAAAAGGAAACTCTGAAAGTCTAATTTTCTGACATGACTCTGGGCAATGTGTGTATGTATATGCAGCCTTACATGTGCAAATCGCTAGTATGAAGTTTTGCACGCTATCAAATGTATACAGAACCAGTAGAAAAAAACGCGATTGAAATCCATTTGTACTCAGTTTGCATCAGCAAATCATCCATAGGATTAGAAATTCCAGCACTTATTTATTTATCACAGCCACCCTGCATAAATATCCCTTCCACAAAGTCAAGGCTTTTTWAAAAAAAGACTGGCACGATTAATACAGATGTTTAAGATATCTGTATAACAAGCTTAGCAAATAATTTTTTGGCTTGGAAAAAAATCCTGTTTTAACTACTGTATTTTATTATTTAGCTAACTTTTATATTTCTGGTAAATGCTATCAACATGAACGTTTCTGAAGTTCAAATAAAGCACTTGCATTAACCTTTTCTTTAAAAAAAAAGTAATAAACAATTTAAGCTAAAAAATTATTGCAAAATATTATTACCAATATAAATGACAGAAGTTATGTTCAATCAAATGTAACATATCACTGTAAGATGGTAAATGGTAATAGCCTTTATACAGAGGTATCAAGGAAAGCACAATAGAGGCAGCAATTTAGAATGAAACAAAGCCCTGCAAAAATGAACAAAACCTGGTAATTTACCAAGGGTAAGAGTAAGTATAGTGGTTTTTTCTTTTCTTAGGGATGAAGGATCCAACCTATAGATCTTTCTCTTCCTCTGACCTGCCTGCTTCTGTGTATCACTCTTTAACGTATTTGAAGGTACTTCTGATTCATCAGGATGCCTGAAAACAGGTGTCATGGAGTTGCTTGGGGAAAAGCTAATAATAGCAATCTACTGTCTGGAGAGTTTATGCTCGTGCATTTTCTCTAACATGACGCTCATATCAAATATAAACTTAACAAGGACTGATTTATATTCTGTACTCTTCAGATGTTGTTACTGAATCTATTTCCTGCTGACTCTAGGGAAGAGTAATTGTGTTGCTCAAAACCAGACACGTGGTTGGTGTTGTGTAGAAAAGGGAAACGTATTTTTGCCTATACCCAAGTTTTGTTTGTGGGACCGAGAAGCCCATATATATATACACACACACACACATATATGTGTGTATATGTGTAAAAAAAGTATACGTCTGAATACGTCTATATATAAAACTCATACTTCTAACTCTTCTGACATAGACATACAGACATATAAATGCTACCATCTTTCTCTGAGAGATAGAAACTGATTTCTAATATATGCGCTCTTTTAAACACCAATAACATGTTAAGGAAAGAAAGGAACATTCATTTGCAAGTAAACATAAACGGTAAAGCAGAAATAATAATTCCAAATATTTTCTATTTTTACATTAAATTCACTTTAGCTTTGATTCTCCCTCTCTTGTTTGCTGTCTCCAAACCTTCCTGTGATTGTGGTTTTTCAATAGGTTCGTAGAAAGGGTAATCCAACTTTCTAAAAATGGAAGGCAACCTTTTGTTCCATATAAATATGATTAAGAGGAATTTCCATGCGGTTGTATGAAGGCAACAGGAAGAAAAGAGAGCAAGCACAACTCTTTATGGACTTCACAACAGAAACAAGACTAAACCACAAGGCTTTTATAATTTGTTGTCTGGTAGTAGTGTATTTAATTTTGAAAACTTTCTTTAAAAAGCTGTTTACATCAGGTAAAAAATTTCTTTTTAGAATTTGGTCTTGCTTTACCTTTAACATAATGCAATGTGTATGGAGAAAACATTATCATCAACTTTTAAAGCAAAATAAGTGGTTTTGTTTAAGTTGCTGTTTAAAGTAATGTCTGGAAAAGTTTTGTTTTGATTCCTAATTTCTGTGCTGGGAAATCTAAGACTTAGCCAGCTAAAATGTACTGACTATAACCAACTTTACCAAACCTGTTCTGTTTCTCCATCCACTATTATTTATGCCACTTTCATAGAAAAGATAATGGGCTCTGCTAAGAAGTTGCCTTAAGATGGAAACAATAAGAAGGACTTCCAAGTAGTAGAAGATAAAGACATGATTTCAATTAATTTAGTTTAGAGGATAAACACAGATAAAATCATAGTAAGCAGGGGACTAATATCATTGGCAGAGGAAGGAGACAGATAATCTGCATGGTCCATTGCCCTAGCAACTCTTTGTTGCAATAGGTACTTAAGTTCAAATACTGTTTTTTAGAATAGTTCAGTTAATGAGAGTTTCTGAAAACAGTCTAAGAGTAAGAGTTCAAAGAATCAAGACCTTTTCTCACAGATTTCTCAGACTTGGAAGTAAATACAGTCCATCTGACATGAACAGAAATGAACACTGTTACGCTTATGCTCCTAATTTGGCAAGACATTTGAGTATTTTCCTACATCTAAGGATGTGTTTGAACACTACATTAAGGAATACATATAAGCTTGTGAATACCTTCATTGAGAAGTGTGATGCATCTTAAGAGTTGTGTTATCAAAGGAGCTTGAATCGAAGTCTCTGTTATCCTCCGCTTTCATGTATCTTGTTGGCTTTGTATGGAAAGTCAGGGTTTCAGAAAAGCTTGCAGTAATRAACATCTTCCTAGCTTTCCTGTAGAGCACAGAGGTACAGTTTCTGAGATTTTTCTGAGAATTTTAGCCTAAAATATCTCTTTTGTGGGGACCTAAGATACCATGTTCTGCTTTGCTCTCTGCCTCTGACACGTTATTTTGGCGCAGTAAGTGTTTTGTTTACTTCAGTGCTCTGTTAAGTGTTTCATGGCCTGACGTGAACTGAGTATCTGGTGGGCGATTCTGATCTAGGCTTCCATAATATGGCTGTCTATGGTTACAGGGCGGTTGAACTGGTGACCAATGTGAAGGCCTATGTCCTTATGTTACGCCTTAATATATTTCCTTCCCTCCGCATGTATTCTCTTTCTAATTTCCTAGGTTTCTTCTGTTTTTCCTTCGGGAAGCTTTTCTGTTTGCTGTGGATATTTAACATTTTCCTTTTTTTCCAGACTTCTGTTAATCTTAACAGTGCATCAAAGGGAAAGTAAATATTTTTATTTCTTCCTTTTTATTACTAAACTTCTCTCCTCTTTTTCTTGTTTCTAATCCTTTGCTTTTGATTCCATCTTCTTTTCTCTCTGTCCCATACTCTGTCATCTAATCTTTATTTTCCTCTTCTACTTCTCTTCCTCTTTCTTAATTTACTCTTAATTGTTCCCATAGTAGGGCTGTTTTGTTTTTTGTTTTTTGTTTTTTTTTTGGTGTTTTTTTGTTGTTGTTTGGGGTTTTTTTAATTTGTTTTTGTTTTTGTTCTTCCAAAATATGGAATAGTTCTATTTCTCTTTTTCTGATTCATTCAAGCCTGAAAAAGAATTGGTTTATCTTTTGGTTTTTTTTAGGCTCAGTAATCCTTCTCCGCTCTCAGGATTAGAGAGGCATGAGGTGGAGCCTTGTACTTCTGAGAGAGGATATATAGTTGCTGGCATTCGCCCACTCTAAGGAACAAGGACCTGCGCTCAAAAAAAAAAAAAAAAAAAAAAAAAAAAAAAAAAAAAAAAAATCCTACAGATCGCAATTGCTGTAAGGTAAGCCTCGCTTATTGATAATTTAAGTGGTTTGGTCTGTTTGTAACTATGAATTTCAAAGCTGTGTACTGAAAGGGAGAGTGAAGTTTTAAAAGTAGTGTGCCCGCTTAGAAAGTGCGCTCTGACATACATGGAGCTTGGCTTCAGTCTGATAGGTCTTCATGCTTTCCGTGCAAATCGAAGTGCTTGGTCATTAACACAGTGAGTCACAGTAATGTGTTATGATCCGATCTGGCATTTATAAGGAAATAGAGTGTCTAGCCTTGGATACCTCTCCTACAGGTCATTTGTCCTAGTGATAGAGAGAGTGCTTGCTCCCAAGAGAAAGCAAAGCTGCCCATTATGTCAGCTCACACCCTGGAAAAGGCTACTGATTTCAGTGCATCTATTTGTGATTGTGCTCTCTAAACGGGGTCAGTGTTATAACTGGGAGGAGGGAGCAGTTTCAACTGTGAGTGATGCTCTGAGAAATGGTATAACTGACTCTGTCAAAGATGAATATAAAATGTAGACAAGCTGGCTTGTTTTATATTCACTTTTTTTAAAAAGTACATGTATAATGATTTGGGTTTTGGATCATTGAGTTATATGTCAGACACATGAAAAGCAAAATTTCTATGATGCCTTTATCATTATTCTGACAAGGACTGCTTTTAAGTTAAAGACTGATAAAGAATGCCAACTTTTGACATTACTAGAACAGCCCTATCAGCTTTCATTTTCTTTTGTTTTCTTGTTGTCAAAGAAGGGCCATTAGAGATAAATTATGATCTCAAACTGGTTAATCTTGTGACGTGCGGTTTTTTCCATAAATTGCCCTAGCCAGTTTATAAAGCATTATATAATCTCATTGAGAAGCAAGCTACAGAAAGTAGAAATTGCAAATATCGAACATCATCAGTCTTTAGGCCAGAGGTTCTCAAACTGCTGGAACACCATGGGTGAGTTGTCCACAGCTGAACCATTGTGTCATATTGCACAGTTAAATGTATGAACCCATTTGTTCTGTTTGACTGTATTTTTGTGTGCACAGTTTTCTTAGCATGCTAGAGACCGCTAGAGTGTGCTCAATTGTAAGTCTGATAGGAAGCACACATAGTGGTGCATAGGGAGTGTTCAAGGTTGCTGAAAGTTTATTTTTTCCACTAAATTAGGGAGCTAGTGCTCTTGTCATTATAGATCAAAGTTAATTGACCTCATACCATTAGCATCAGTACAGTTACAGCACAGAGTTTATACAGAAAGCCGGACAATTTAAAACCGGAAGGTTTCATTTTGACCAGTCTGTGTGTGTACGCTGCCGTTTCACACTTTGGGTGAGGAGTAGCTGTGCAGATTATGAAGATTTCATGCAAAAGTTTATTGCCTCAGATCACACTCGGGCTCCAATATATTCTGTTTCAAACCAGTCTTTACTCTTCTCCCTCTTTCTTCTCTTTTCTCTATTTTTCTTCCTTCTACCAATTTACTAGTTTGAGTGTTCAGCCACGGTGTTTTCTATAAAACATAATTGACAGCTAATAATAATTTGCACCTCTTTAGCCTGTCATAGTTGATGCTTTCAAAGCCTTTATAAACATTAGCTGAATCAAGCATCGCCCAATCAAGTAGGCCAGTATTATTCATGTATTTTGGCAGGTAAACTAAACTAGAAAACAAAATCAGATAGTTTTTTTGCGACCACAAGACTGTTTGTCAAAAGCTAAGACAAGAACATGTATCTTCAGACATCTATTCCTATGCTCAACCATACAATGTTGTGGGTTTTTTGGTGGTGTGTGTTTGTTTGTTTGTTTTTGGTTTGGTTTTTTTTTTTTTTTTTTTCCAAATATGTATATGATTATCATTATGAGTAAAGGGTTATGATTAACATTCTTTTGGGAATAGATAATATGACTTCTTTATATTTAGAAGCTTTCAAGTGTAATATATCATCCTGAGTATGTTATAATAGGACTGACACAGAGTACACTAAAAAAATCCTCCCTGCAGCTCAGCTGGATGTTAGCACAGATATATAAGGGAACATGTGAAGTGAAAGAGAGAAACAAAGAATTGGAGAGAGAGGTGAGAAGATGCTGATGAAATCAGCAGAAAATATAGAGAATGACAGAAAAAAAGAAGGAAGAAAAAAATGGGAAGAGAGATTTAGGAAGAAAGAATAGGCTGGATTTATTTATACCCAGGACTAAATTGTATATTATAGATACTATGCGCAGGATGTAATAATCAGACATTATTTAGTAAAATAAGCATATAGAACCTAGAATCACACAAGTTTGGAATAGAAATGAAAATCATGTTTCCTGTCACAGTATGTAAAGACTCTGTGCTGTCAGTCTTGTCTATTTTTAATGGGTAATGGTAAGGGAATAGAAATAGTCTGTATGTTTCACTATCGTGATGTGATAATGTCATCTATCAGTGTGTATCACACCATATCGTATCATGTATCTGTGTGTTATCAGTGAATAGAAAATATTTTGAGAGAAATTCTTTACCAGTGAATAGTAGCATCTCTGTAGAAGGACAGAACCCCAAAATAACAATGCCATGCAGAGAGTTATTGTGAATTAAATAATCTTTTTTTTTCTTGTAGTGTATGTGTTTGCAGTATCCTCTTTCAAGACTTTGGCATCACAGAGTAACTGTTAGTCTTTAGTCACTTTCTGCACCAGTGATTCCATCTGCTGGGGATTCAATTGATTTTTCACATCTCAGCATAAGAAGGCCCAGACTGTGCCCTATTGCCTGTGAGTGTGTGGTGGCACCAGCAGTAGGGGATGTCAAGGCAAATGCTTTTAGGACAAGAGCAATGATGATGGAAATACCACAGAGAGCTTTAAGGTTTCATGGAACTGCAGACATTTTCTTATCCGAGCAGTTCAAAATGTGGTTTTCATATGGCAAGAGGCTTTGTCCTGTAGGATCTTGTTGCCTTCTTAATGTGTTGTTTTTTTTTTTTTTTTTTTTTAAAAAAAGTGTGTTACTGTTCCTTAGTTTGAAGCAACATTTATTTCCTTTTACATTTGGATTTAATCCTCAACTCTTTAAGCATGAAATTAATTCATACTATTTTCCTAATCCTATTAGAAGATACTCCTGGGAAGTATCTCTCTCCTGGGAAGAGAGAGGTTAGGGATAGATGTGGGAGCAAGGAGATTGATGCTATGTTGGCTGAGATTTTACCTTCTTAGTCTATTGTGCCACCAGACAGTATATTTATATTAACTGCATTTAATTGTTGTCAGGGCACTTAAAACTTCTGAACAGACTGAGAAGAATAATAGATTCTCCCTGGGCCCTTGCTGCTCTCTCTTACAGCTCTCCAATCTTACAGTTTCCTAAATGAAATGGTAATAGAGAGAGGCCAATGGGACTGTAGTGGCAAAATAGGTACGTAGAGAAGCATAGTCATGGAGTATGAAGGCTCATTGCAAGGACTGGGGGTGGATTACTTTTTGGGTTTCTCCTAACGGTAGATGTAATCGCTATGCTGCATATGTGATAAAGTATAATGTTTGTAAACATTACTTGCTTTTATATGGTGTTCCCATAAAATCAACCCTCATTTCTGTTTAGTTCATTCTGAAGCTCATGAGAACCTGACTCAGCCTTTGGAGAAGGCAGATTCAGGCCTTTTGATCTGAACCCTGACAAATCAGGGTGTGATGCTCTTATGAAGGTATGACAGTGTTTGGCCTCTGTGATGCATGTAGGAATTATGTTTCTTTCCTCAAAGAAGGGACTCCAGTTAATTTACAGGAAAGAGCTTCCTAGGTTGATGGCAGACATGACTGGTAAAACAAGCTCTAAACTAGGAAGCTGGAGAAGAATGCTGCTAAAACTTCTTAACTACCTAAGCCTACTACAGACAGTAAAAGGGAAAGAGGCATAGTTGCATGAGGATGAAATGAAGAAAAAAAGTGATGTATAACAATGGCAAATGAAAGGATACATTGAGTACACTGGCTGCATCACTGGAACAGGCTGTTCCTCCTACTGCTGGAAGCCTGAACAATCGGATGAAGGAATTAAAACTCCTAGTACTGGATACAAAACCAAATCTTGCAGTAGTGATAGAAATATGGTAGCCATGACATACTCTGGATTAAAAAATTGAAAGGTATAAACTGATGAGGAAAGTGGGAAATATATACATAGGCAGTGAGATAGCATTGTCTGTTAGTGAAATAAAAAATGGGACCACCGGGAAGAGGGATATTGAGAAATATCCAAGGTTCAGAACTGGATAACGATATCCATTTTGTGAGGTGGGCCGGGGGGGCAGGAAGTAGTAGTGGAATTTATGTGATCATGGGAGACACTAACTTTCCCAGACTAAGACATAAAAAAATGTCCATTGAAAAACTGGATATTTGAATGCTGTAACTTTTTTCCCAAATTTATTTTCCAATGAAGTCAAGTTTCAGATATTCTTGCAAGTGAACGAAGGTAGATTTTTTTTTTACCAAACAATCAGTGAACCAGCAAAAAATAATGATGTGTTATGCTTAGTTTCACTGAACAGCAAGATCTAAAGGGGCTGGACATAAAAACTAAACTTAGAGGAGATTCAATTTTGTCCAATTCTCTGAGAAAAGTAAAAGATAAATCTGTACTTCTGGGGCCTTAGAACGGCAAACTGAAAAACTGAGGATATTTAGTGAGTACTGGGAAGCCTACATATTTGAACGTGGAGGAGGCATATAATAACTTTGAATCAAAAAGTTTTAGCAGCAAGCAAGATGATACTAGTAGGAAGGCATATAGATCTCCCCGGAATGATAGTCATCTTAAGCTGTGTGTTAAAAGTAAGAAGAGAATCCATAAGGAATGCAAAAGGGGATTGATTAGGAGGAAGAATTATGCCCTGGAGGTTAAAAGATACAGAACTGAAGCAAGAATGGCCAAAAGCTGTGTTAAACCAGACTTTACTATTCATTTCCGTTCCCTGCAGAGCTCTTCAGCTTTGCAAACAAAAATTGAACAAGGAGGAAAAATTCTCATCCTATGTCTTTTCCAAGGAGCGTGCACACACTAAGTAGAGGGATGTGTGATGGCTTTAAACAACTGATCAGGAAAACCCACCTCATACACTGAGAGCATGTTCCTTGTTACTGAGAAATGCTGAAAGAGCGGCTGTAGTCCCACTGCTTCCTCATGCTTGCTCCCTCTGCCAAAATCTGCACATAGTGTATTTTGTAAGAACCTCTTCAGGGAGCTTGTTTTATCTGCTAGTAGAATATCAATAAACAAAGCTTAACATAAGCCCTCCGGCTTGCCATTCAGAGAGCTAGGCTAAATGGGAGTTGTATGTGGCATTACACTAAGTGTCATGGCAGAGAGGAAAAGTCTCTCAGAAAAAGGCAAGACAAGAGGAGACTCATGTCTATAGGACTCCTACCTCTTTTACTGTCCTATCTGGAAGGTATGTAATAAATTCAGGAGGAAGTTACAGGGGGGGAAAAGAAAAAAGGAAAAAAAAAAAAAAAGTAAATGGTCTCAGAGTCAACGAAGATGAGTTTACTTCTGTAGAATTCATTTCAATCTCACTGTTAAGAAAATGAGCGGTCACTTGACATTCTGACTTCAATCTCTCTGGCTTTTAGTTCTCCATCTATAAAATGGGAATAATAATAATTTTTCTGCTGATGGAGGCTGTGTATGTGAAAATACATGCATTCTTGCTGTAAAGCACAGTGAAACTAGTGACACAGAAATCAATTTTATTCTCGGTGCAGGAATGCGGAGTGTGTGAGAATAAGGCTTGGAATGATCCATTCACTGAGCAGTATTTAGTATGTAAATGTTTGTTGAATAAGGCAGTGATTTTGTAGGGAGAAAAAAAAAAAAAGAAGTGATAATGATGTTTAAGATTGTACTATACTGGTGTTTCATGGAGAAACTGAAGGTTGTACGAATAACCTTAAGACCAGTGTTTCCTTTGTTTTTTTAAGTATTTTTGTCAGTTTGTGAGTGAGTGACTTGGCAATCTTTATATACTTCAGACTTATTTTAGCGTATCATATATATATCTGCACATATGGAGAGAGAGATAGAGTTGTGTTATGTGTGTATATACCAGAAAAAATTTATTACTGTTGGGATAGGAATAGCCTTGTGTTACAGCCTCTTACCCAAACAGGTATGGCTCAACCAATGAGCTCTTTATCAGTGAAATAATCACAGTAAGCGATCAAAGAAACCACTCATAGGCTGAGATTAAGATTGTGCGTAAAGGAAGAAAATTATGCATGGAACATCAAAAGTCATGAATGTCCTAGAAATGAATGCTACCGGGATCAGCAGGTTACTGACAGTTTAGGACTTGGGTTTATCTCCTGCCACAAAATCCTGCAGGACCACCCAGCAAGAGTTCCACACAGAGATGAGATTGCTGCATGTGGAAACACGTGCCCACCCCTACGCTTGCTTGTTCGTACACAAACATGTTTGTGAGGGGGTGCAGGAGGGCAGCTGGCAGGTAGACTTGGTTGTTGACTGTTAATAGCATTTCGCTGCTAAAATTCCTAATTGCTGTTTCAAGGAGAGAAGTTTAAGACTGAAATACTCTGGGTTACGTGCATGCATACCACTCAGTGCACTGTGTCAGCGTGAGACAGTACCATTCCTTCCACGAAGGACTGGGGAGGAAGAGTTACTCAAACTGAAGTCAGTCTTTACTTAAAGTTTCACTGGACTCAATGTAAAATTGTCTAAGTGAAGCCTGGGGGTGCCAGATGGTACACTTCTGGGGTGGGTGGTATTCATATCCACAGGGGCCTTCTGAGTGTGAGTCTGGATATGGGCAGAGATAATTGTTACTGCAATTATTCTAAGACACTAATAAAAACTTTGCCAATGAAAGTATTCATTTAAAATTTCAATCTTCATTTTATGCTACGGTATTCAAATGAGCATATTGTAATTCCGGTTGAGGGAAAACAGTAAAGTTAATAGGCTGCAGGCTTTGATAAACAATGAGCAAAAAGAGAAGTTTCCACTATTTATATTACATATTATTTCTATAACACTGTACAACAATATCGTCATGTTTGCCTTATACACTCTGCTGAGTGTATACCTCAAGTTTACAGCATTGACTGTAAATTCTTTTAAGGAAGACACTGCACTTCGCACTTTTATCACAGAAGCCAGTGAGGTACCAGTTTCTTCTGCACTGGTTCTTTTGTCTGTAATGTAGCTTTTGTTGCTCATCTAAAAGGAATAGTGGATTAAAGTGAGCTAAAACTGTAAAACATGCTTTGTAAACAGTATTATTTCAGCAATACTGCTCATAATGTTAGGGGTTTGTTTTTCTTTGGTTTTGTTTTTGTTTGTGGTTTTTTTTTTTTTTTACACAAATGATGAGCTTTTGAAATGATCATGCAAATATCGCAGATATTCCAGTACATCTGCAGTTCAGCCCTTCCTTAGCTCCTGTTCCTCTGAGGTTCACATAAAATTTGACTGATTTTTCTTCCCCCCCCCCCCCCCCCTTTATTTTCTACCTTTAAATATTGTAAATCAGTCAACACATGCAAAACATATCAGTTCTTTGAATCCTTCTGGAAGACTCCCTACTGTGCTCTCTGAATTTTTAAGCTTTTCAGCATTTCATACGACAAGTATGTTTTCTTCCAACAGACATGTGCAATGCACACAGTCTGTCAGCTCTTTCCCAACTCTGTTGCTCAGAAGGAACTTCAGCATTGCTGTATCAACTTATTTTTGATAGCTGGAAGTGTTCAGATCTTTCTCAATGAATCCTGTAACCATAATTCTTGCACTGGAAGAATAAATACAAATTATGGTAGCCCCTTGGTTAATCTTTCCTCATGTTCAGCTTTGCTTACAGGCTGCAGTCACCAAGGCAGTACGTTTTTGTTTCCGTCTTGCTCTATGTGCTCCCTCTAGTGATCCAACCACGTAAAATATTTCCTTCTGAGGGGGGAGAGCTGGAATTTCCCAGATGGCTCACAAAACGTTTAATGAAGTGTGTAGCACAACCATTTCATTACAACATATTGTGTACTTTTGCGTTTAATAACTGCATTCCTCATCGAAGAAGTCTCTATAGCTTTCAAAAATGAATTACAGTAGTATTATTTTCCTCAGAATATATTTTTCCATGACAAGAATAGCACTTTCCTAAACTATTGTATTTATTAGCAACCTGTTACCCTCTGACACTGTCATTTTCATCAGCCTTGATAGAGTGAGTATCATTTAAAATCTCTTTAAAAATTATTAAACCGGTTTTATTGGTTTCTTTTTTTGTTTTGTTTTAACTGTGCACGCAGCAAGAAAATAAGAGTCTGTAAAAAAATTAGAATTTTCGACTGCCATCAAATCAGAATAAAAAATCAGACTAGCCTGAGGTTGGAATAATTTTCTGTGGGACAGAGGAATCGTACTGTCCTGATGAAGAACAGGCTGACTTAGAAGGTGTTCTCCATCTCCAAGCCAAAGTACGAAGCTCAGTGCTCCTATTCCTAGGTGGCTACTGCTTCAGCTGCTGCTCTTCCTGACAGTTTAGAGGCACTGAATGTGTAGAAACAAGAGGCCCGTGCACAGTTTCTTGCTTCTTTGTGGCTTCTTTGCTCCTTCATTGCTTTTGCACATGCCTATTGTCTACTGCATTTTCTCTGTCCACTGAGGATGTGAAGATATGTGTCAAGATATAGATAGAGGGCTGAAAATCCTGGGCTTACTTTCTACAGGACAGGTGAATTTTACGCTGTTAGAGGGATATAATGATGGCATAAGGGAATTTATTCCTTCAAAATAATAAAAAAAAACCCCACATAATTAATACATTGATTCCCTGTACCTTACAGTACCTCTGCTTAAATAATCATCCTTAATTTATTAAACAACATTTTGACAACAGCATAGTTACTGGTGGACAGAGCTGTGAATTAGTTACCACTGGCACATCTTAGCTAAGCTGACGAATTAAGAGGCAAAGAGATTGAACTGCCTTTTGATCCAGAAGTCATCCTTCTGAAACATGCTCTTACATCACTGAAGAAATCATGCGTGACCTAGTTGATGTGGACAAGGGTAAGATGCAAACTCTTTCCAAAGAGGTCCTTTCAGCATGGATGTTCAATCCCCTGTAATAAGTGTCATTATGAAAAGATTCATCCATTGTGTAATTCAAAGGAGTTAGAAGAGTTGTGATTGAAATAATTTCATTTCTCATATATTTGCATAAAACTATTAGAACAATTTTTTTTTATATAAACTGTGGCTTTATTCCTCATATCAGAATTCTGTCCTTGCAGCATCACAGAATTGGGTTTCACATTCAATTCTTGACAGATGTTTGAAAGGGGCACTTCTGTTGCAAGCACAGCAGCAGCTGCAGCTACAGCTCAGCTTCCCTTGTTTATAGTGTGAATGTCATCCTATTCATTACAGCCAAATTCTGCCCTTTTTGGACAAACTTTAGCTTCCCAAGAACTTCAGCAAATGCTGAGACTGCGTACAGCAGCCCCCAGTCATGTGCCAGTGTCAACATTTTAATAAGTGTTTGTTTATTCACAAAGTACAGTGTACAAACAGCATCCAATTCTTCTGGTGCTGGTTGAGTATTTCTCAAATTGATGGGTACAGGACTGGGCCCTTAATTTGACAGCAACCAGGGCATTTAAACGAACTATGCCTTGGACAGCATATTGGATAGCTGCTCACATGGAATTTTGCTCGATGTACACAGTATCTCTGATAGATCCAAGAGTATTAAATCTAATGTGCATGTGGGATTAATCTGTGCATGCACAGTGAATCTTACTGGCCCAGAAAAAAAGTGATATGTAATTATTTCATTAGCAACCAGCAATTCTACATTGAAACCAATCTATAGTAAAAGCAATCTGCAATTTGCCTGACAGCAAACTTTGTCTATTGATATTGTACATTAATATTTCCATATTTTTTGCTAAAGTCTCATTTAATTCATTCCTGTAGTTGAAGAAAAAAAAACCCTTAGAAAATTTCCTATCATGAAGAATCAAGGAATTATGTCAAGCAAATAGCAAATGAGAGAAAGAAAACTCTGTAGGCTGGCTTCCTTGTGCAAGCCAGAGGCAAAGGGGATATGAAACCACTGAAGGATTCCAGGTCTACCAAAAAATGTGAAGTTGTTGAGTGGATTGTTCACATCAGCTAGAGATGAGTATCTCTAGAGATGAATAGGCAGAAACTGTAGCAAACAGCAGCTTCTCCTCATGCAGGGATGGAGGTAACAGAGCTGAAAGAGACTTCCGTAAACTTTTAATAAAGATGACAGTGTAGGTAAGATCTGTACATACTAAGTTTTTCTAACCCTTTGCTTGAGTGCTTCATAAAAAACAACCCACCCCCCTCTCCTTTAAATGCAATCTTCCAGCCAGGCTGCAGTACC
>JAYKAV010003055.1:1137643-1234219 GCA_035582835.1 Phoebastria nigripes
AAAAAAAAACAAACAAAACCCCCCAAACAAACAAAAACGTTTTGTGGATATCAAATAGAACCAGCCCAGCAAACAAGAAAACTGCACTGCAGAAATCCATCTGAAGGCTATGGGATTCACGAAGGGGGTGATGGAGGGGAAACCTGATCCAGAAGGAAGGCTTACTAGCAGAACCAAAACAGATCCAAGCATATCTTCCCTATAAGCACAACACAGCTATTCAAGGCTGCTTTTTTTTCTTCTTTTTTCCCAAAATGGAATTAGATCTTTGTTTTCCCTTTCCCTGTATTAAATTGGGCAATAGCTACTTCGTCCACACTGCTGTTTGATCTGGACAGCAGTTTGATATTTTTTACTCTGTTTTTAGCATCCTGAATGATTTGCCAAAAGTGGTTGCCACTCCTGCAAATCACAAGGTAACTAATACTGAATCTTCTTCCCTCATTTGTGAGCTGAGTCCAGAGAAGTTTTAGTGGAAGCTGAATTTGTTGAGAATGCGAAGTCAATGCTTCCATGTACTTTAAGTAAGATAAAAGCAAATTTCTGTTTTAATGTAAATGTAACCTTGCCTCCACCACTCCCCCTACATCCCAAAACCAGCAAAGAATAACGCAACAGAGGGGTTGATCTTAAGAGTTACATCAGTCAAATGGTGCTCCAAAGCAAGGGAGCAGCTCAAATACAATTTTAGCACTTCTGCCTTTCAGAACTCAGTTGGATGTAATGTCTACATCAAGGATCTGACAGAATGAAGCTAACTGGTGTGAAAAAAACCCCACTCCTTCTGAAGAAGCTTCTAAATACCAGTTGTCTAAATCTATTGATAAGCAGGGATGCATTATTAATGAAGCCTGCAGCCTGCCTAGTGCAGCTCAGATGGTTCAAGCATTTAGTAGGAAATATTTCTGTGAAGTGCTGCACGGAATAATGACAGTGTCTGTCTTAAATTGAACAAATGACTGTAGCAAGCTCTGGGGAGGCTCAGAGCAAGCAGATGCTTTCCAAGTGAAAGGCAGTGGGGTACCACCTGCTGTAGGCAGGCAGGCAGGAACAGTCCACTAAATATTGACTTGTTAATAATTCAAGACAACAGGAACCTCTAGCTCTTCAAGCATGGCACTGCCCCTTCATCGTGTGGCTTTTCATCACCCTAACGAGCTACTTGAAGAATCAGACACTGAAATATCTTGCAGATATTCCCCAAAGACTAGGACTCAAGCTGCCGTAATTCTGAATAAGAAGTTGTCGGTGGTACACAGAATCAAGAGAATTTTAAAAATGGCAGGATCAGTACTTTAGCTAAGTATTGCTGTTTGCTGTACGTTGCTGTGTAGTGACTCAGTCTGCAGTTTGTACAGCTCCTGGGGCAGAACGCCTGTCTTTTATGACATTTCTTTGGCTAAAAATAATTGACGTTCCAGTTTATTACAGGTGTATTGATAGTTTTATTTGCAACAAGAAAAAGAGCTCTGTGAAAATGTACAAGAGATTACTTGCAACTGGAATTCTCGATTAATACTTTCTAAAAAGGGCCTTGGTTTTGTGATTAGTATGTGTGTGGGACCCTCCATAACCTACCTTCATCATGGATGTTAAATCATCATTTGCAAATGAATACTCTTCAGTTGAAATAATTGAAATTGAATAACCCATTGACAGTGAATAACCCTTCAAATGTTAGCAAAGCTTCTATGCAAACTTTATTGACTTCCTGGTTTACTATCAACAACAGCAGTTTGCCCTGCTTGAACACTGCAGCTTTATGATGAAATGCGGGAGCTCCTGTATTAGTAGTGTATATCTTGGTGATTGTTGCTGTTGCTTCTCTTTCAAGATGCAACCTTAACAGAACCTTCTCATTCATTCCCCGTTTTTTGATTTAAGGTATTTTTCTTCCCCAAATATATAATTTTTGATTAATTTTGGAATGATAAAGTAATATTCTATTATGACATGTTTCTTGTTTGTATGATTTTCCCAGCTGTCAAACAGTTATCACTCAGCTACCTGACTCTTTTGCAAACTTCACAGGGTATTTTGCTGCACTTAATCGAGCTGACTAGGCTTCAGTCTGTGAACAGTCTTAATTCCAAATGGAATTTAGCAGACTGTTCATAAAGCAAGTGATTATCTGTACTGAGGAACTTAAAATTACAGCAAGTTCATTAGTGTTGCTATGAAGAGAGTGCTTCCTCTATGCCACAACAAGTGAAAATGTCCTGTGACTTTCCAGCACTGAGCACAAAGCTTTATTTAAGAGAGCCATGAGTGTGTGCGACTTTCTCTGCTGCACTGTTGAGCTTCTGCTGACAGCCTTCCAAGTTTTTGGTCATCCGTATGCATTGACAGTCTTCGCATTTGTCAGGACTTGGAAAATGACCTGGGCTCCCTTACTGAGCTAATTGAAGTTGCCCCCACACCTCCACAAACTTTACGCTTTTTTCTGTCATTTGCATTGTTAGAACATCTTAGCAATCTATACTGTTCATTCAGTGGTGGCTGGTCCTTACTGGACCAGCTGGAAGTGATGTGTATGAAATCACTCTGTAAAGAAACCCCAGAAATTTAAAACTGCAAACTGTAGTCTTTTCCCAGGTATTGTTTGTTTTTTCTTGAGAAGGTCAGTAGAATAGAAAATATCTTCTCATTTCTTTGTAGGATGGGAATATGTGGGGTTTATTTCAAGTAAAACTAACAGCTCTCTAGGAAAGAAGTCTTTAATGCATTTCTCTTTCCTTTGCCTAGGACACTATTTTATATTGTGGCTGTAGTAGTTTATTTCTGTTTGCATCATTTGTATCATTCTTTTAGATTCTCTTCTCCACTTCTCAGCTGCAGCTATTGCAGAAATAACTGTGATAATGTCTATGCATCACAAATGATACAGGGAGATGGGAGAAGTCTACTCTGCAAAAGTAAATTTGCCAAAACAGCTAGAGATTGCAGCAAGGCTCTGTTATCCCCACCTCTCTTTTGAGATGGTGAGTAGATAGGTGTCTTCAGCACCGCTGATCCGGTCACTGCTGGTAAATAGTCATCTCCAGCTCTTTGACAGTTACAGCACTGGTTGGCTCACGTTGTTTACCTGACTTGCTCAGCATCTCTCCCCGAATGAGGACATCAGTGTTAGCAGTGCTTCTCTATTGTCCTTACTCCCATATATGCAGCTGTCATTGCAACGCTGAGGCAAGTATTACTCTTTCTGCTTCCCCCAAAATACAATTGCTTCTATTACACAGAATTGCTGCTCTTTGTATGCAGGGTAGAAGCGATATGAGCTTTTATTAAAGTTGTTTTTTTTTTTTTTTGCTTAGACAAAATCCTGTTTTATGATAGATCGGTTGCCTGGTCAGACATTACTGCTAGAGAGTATAATCTCTTCTGCAGCTTAAAAATCTCTTTATCCTGATTGCCAGAAGATAACCCATTAGCATTTCCTCATAGCTTTTAATTTGTTGGCTGCAACAGGTTTGGGCCAGTGCTTAATGTTATTTGGCGAGGAAAAGCAGGGAGGTAGACGATCCTTGATTATTCAGTCTTTCCCTCTAGCGAGTGGTTTTGCTGTATGCACAAAACTATAGTGACGAGTTCAAGTATGAACATGATTGTACCTGTAGTAGTGTAAGAAGCAGCCTGTCCTGGTGAATGAAGAGGCGGCCTTAATGGCTGAACTAGGATGTTTGCCTCATCTGAAATTGTCCTTTCCAAACTGTTAAGGAATGGACTTACATCTCATATTGTACTTTCATGCAAATTAGTTCTGGGATAAACTTGATATGCCAGAGCATCGGCCTGCCAGAGTGTCCTAGATGTTTCTTTCTCCATTTTGCTAGTGGAGATTGCTGGTACAGCTGGAACCAGATATGTATTTGTATTAGATAGGTAGCTGTAAAACTTGTAGATGCTGGCAGATGATAATGCTTATGCTTATGTATTTGCTTGCCTGTTCATTTTGCATGCAGAATATGGGGCTCTGATTCAAATCTTTTGGAGGTGGCCACAGGTGCTTATATTTTGCAATTTTAAAATTATTTATTTTATATTTGAGGAAACCAAGGAATTAAAAGCCAAGATCAGGGCTTAGACTACAACAGAATATAAATAGGTAGCAGTAGGTCACAGACCTGTGTAAGAAAGAGAGCTGAGTCTAGTTGGTAGCTTTCCCAGTAGCTCATTTTCTTGGTGGAAACGTCTCCTGCCTCCCTGCTCTCACTGTTCCTCAAACTTGAGCCAACAGATAGGAATCATAGCCCAGCAGTAGGCTGCAATATACCTGTTTTTTGTCCCACCCTCTTTCTCTTTTCCTGGCAAGAAGAGAAGTTGTGTTTGTTGTAATAGCAAGGATGAATAATCACGTAGGTTCCATAGACAAATTGCATGTTTAGTCATATTCAGCTGTGTTATACAAAAAGAGAGATAAAATAGTTCATATCAAATAAAAGCATGGGAGACTAAGACAAAGATTGCCTGCATGAGATATTCTGATAGTGACAGAGAAGGGCCCCCCCCCAAGGAGACTTTCTGAACTAAAAACATCTAGTGATTACAGCCTTGGACCAGCCTTGCTAAGATGGGAGACGTGTGTTGGCACAAATTGTACAGTTGAGTTGTCTCACTGAATGTTTTTATACTTTATGCTAATAAACGCAGCATGGATAAAATATAGGTGAGGAGCCGTATGGTCTACCACACTCATCACTAACAGCATTCATTATTGGCAAAACGGGGTATGTGAGCAACGTGAATGGACATCTGGTTTCTATAATGCAAAACTTGTGTTTGTATACACTAATGAGAAGATAAGGTGAACCACCTGGCACCTGCAAATAGCTGTCTGAATACACCCTGCCTTTGCAGACAAGACAGCAAACAAAACTGGGTAAGAAATTTTTAAGTCGGAAACTGAAAAATTGGTCCCCAATTTTGTCTTCAAATAGATGTTACTTTCAAAGTATATGACTACAAAGTGGCAACTACATGTTTGTCTTGCCTACAATGGCATTACTAAACATTGATCACTTTTCTGCTTTCTAAATTAAATGGTGGAATAAACAGCAATCTAGTTTTCTCAAAATATTGCTATGTGTTGTCAGATCCTGAGATGTCAACAGAATATGTGACACTGCTGAGGAGTTATATGCACGCAGTTTGCATGTTTCAATATGCTTCACTAGTAAAAGCAATAAATTGCCGAATTCCTCACTAACACTGCCAAGCAGACAGGATTTAAGGAGGAGAACATAATAGTGTTATTCAAGACTGCCTTTGATCATGGGAAGCTTAAGCTTTTGAAATACCTTGCAACTGGCTAGCTTAGAATGAAATTTTTAAAGGCTGCAAGGATCTTAAAGCCTTCAAAGGTGTGCTTTCTGTCAAAAATCACTGTGATTGCTGTGGTATGTGAGGCTTTGCTAACAGAAGAAATACTTGCCTTGTACGTCAACATTAGCGTCTCTGAACGCCAGAAGTACTGTCAGTAAATTAGTTTTAAATGCCCATTGAGCTCTGTAGCCACTGGCCTAGTAGGCCTGCCAGGGCCCCATCAGTGCAGCTACCAGGCAGGTATGTTGAGGTAGATGCTGCAAGGGTCTGGGGGTAAGCACAGCTGGCAGAGAGGACTCCCTCCACCACTGGATAGCTGTTTGGAATCAGAAATTGCATAGCCAGGAGTAGCAGGGACATAATTAAGGCTGAAATAGGCATTTCTTAAAATGTTTCACTGTGTTTTTAACCAAGCAGAAAATAAGGTCCTCATTTTCCAATAACTTTAATATGATCAGAAATAACACTCCAAAAACCTCTTCTCCATCAAAACATCAGAGGAACCCCAACACACTCGTCGTCGTGCTGAAAGGGAACAGAATAAAGTATGCCTTTTTATTAATTCAGACATTTTCTATGATTAAAATTGTAACTAGTTTTCCTCTATAAAACCAATTTTGCTTCATCTGCAGTTACTCATGTGAGTGCTTCTTTGACAAAGGAGAAAAAAATTGGGGGGAATTCTGCATTGTGGTAGTGCATGAGATTGCATCTCCTCCGGCGACACTTGCTGCTCTATTGCAGCCTATGTCTGTTGCTCTGTTTTAAAAGTCTCTATTCTGCCCTTCCTCGCATCCCCGCTGTTTTTTGTTTTGTTTTGTTTTTTATCTCTGAAGAGAGAATAGTGCTGTAGAATGCAATAGGTTAGGAAGGCATCTATTCAGTATCACCTTTCAAGCTGATCTCAGTTTTCTTTAATTGTGTATCTAGATCCTCCAGTGGCAAAACCAAAAATACCCTCAAAACTTAGGCCATTAGACATGCAAATGCTTGTGCTGATTTTGCAAGTATGTTGACTAATAGGTTTGGGTTTGTTTTTAACTGGAAGAGGAACCAGCTGCTATTAGGACAGCTGAAAGAACAGTCCACCCTGTTGATGTTGCTCATCTCCTTCTAGTCCTACAGCTGACTTGTTCTATGGCCTTGGACGTGTCCCTCTCTCAGACTACCAGACATAGGGTCTCATTTAAGCTATTTTCATGGAATGAATTATATAAGCTTAAAGCACCCTAAGATGAGAATCTAATTTGCTGTCTGTGAAGAAAGGAATCACTAAGTGCATTACATGGGGCTGCTGTAAGAACTCATTAGGAGGATGTTTTGAAAGGACGCTCTAGAGGAGCTAAATACTCTTGTATCATGATCAGGACTTATTATACCTTATAGACAAAAGTGCAATATCGTACATCTGAATCTACACCAACCACTCATGCTTAGTATCTATCAGAATGCTTTTCTTTTTCTATGTAATATATTATTTCAGTTTGCACATGGGAGTAATTTTTAAAATGTCAGTTTTCTAACCAGGAAAGAAATAATCTTGTCTAGTGATACAACAGTGTAACAGTATGGTACAGCATCCTTTGGAATGTGAGAGTGTGGTGTCGCACAGCACAAAGAGTGGCCCTGTCCCCAGGGATATTGTTTTAACAACTGCCTGTTCCACACTAACTTCACTTAGGGCAAGAATGTCTTTTTATTGATGCTTTTCCCAGTATCCTTTTTTTTGTTGGGAGCTCCTTAAATTTGGGCAGGGTGAAACAGCTAAACAACTTCTAAAGTATAATGCCTGGATTTTAGCTTGGTGAGTCCTCCAAACTTCTGGTCTGTTCCCCTCCCCCCACCTTTTTCTTTTTTTTTTTTTTTCCCCCCTTAATATTAGAGAGACAAATCCTGAAATTTTGTCCCAATTATTTGGACTAGCCAGATCTAGGCTATATAGAGAATAAGAATAAAACGTCAGAGCCGATTCTATCACCACAAGATGAGAGTAACTGGATATGACTTTAATAGACACTACTAGCATCCTTTCCAGCAGGCATCAGGGCTGAGTCGGGTGCCTCAGGAGTGAAACCAAAGCACAGAGTCACACAGGAGGGTGGAGGCTGGAGGCTGGAAGGGACCTGTGGAGGTCATCTGGTCCAACATCTGTTCAAGCAGGCTTTCCTAGAGCAGGTTGCCCAGGACCATGTCCTGGTGAGTTTTGGGTATGTCCTAGGAGTAGCACCATGAGGTCAGAGCGAGGGCAAGACATAGGCAGGGCACGGTGGCCAGGAAGGGCTAAAAGTCCTTATGCAGTCACCGACCCCTACAGCCTTCTGTCCCCTGTAACCATCCTCCTTGCACACTGATTGTCGGGCAGTTTCCTCAGACCCCCCCCTAACTTATGGCAGTGGAAGAGATTAACTTCCACGCTGGGCGGTATAAATGCGTCAGCTCACCCAAAAAGCTTTTGAAGCGGCTCCAACAGCAGCCGGACTGCTGAGGCTTTCGTGCATGCCGGTGTGATACAGGGGAGGCCCGCACCGTGGCGGAGGAGGAAGGATGAGCGCTCTCACTGACAGTAGGTAACTATTTTGCTCACAGGCTGTCGTGGTTTAACCCTGGCTGGCAGCTCAGCACCACACAGCCGCTCGCTCACTCCTCCGCAGTGGGATGCAGGGTGAGAATGGGAAGGGTAAAAGGGAGAAAACTTGTGGGTTCAGGTCAAGATGGTTTTATGATTTGACTTTAAATGGCAATAAAATGAAAGAGGATAGATTTAGATTAGCTATAAGGAAGAAATTCTTCACTCTGAGGGTGGTGAGGCACTGGAACAGGTKGCCCAGAGAAGYTGTGGRTGCCCCATCCCTGGAAGTGTTCAAGGCCAGGTTGGATGGGGCTTTGAGCAACCTAGTCTAGTGGAAGGTGTCCCTGCCCATGGCAGGGGGGATGGAACTAGATGATCTTTAAGGTCCCTTCCAGTCCAAACCGTTCTATTCTGTTTACTTATATCATGGGCCAGGAAAATAACATTCAGAATTCCTGACCAATGCAGATAAAACCATGTAGATGGACAGATGCGGTCTCAATTAAGTTAGAATATTTATGTTTACATTCACTTTTTTTTTTTTTCATATTTGTTAAACAGTAAGTGCTCCTGGATCTCTCTTTATTCAGATAAGCAAAACGAAGCAAGGAAAGTTAGGTGGACCAAAACTCTTGGTACCTATATGCTCTCTGTGAGAACCTTCACAGAACTAAGGGTCTTGCCTTTGGCAGCTTTGCAAGAGTGTAAAATGAGGAAAATGTGCAGGACTCTACTGAACCCACAAAGAGACGGACCTTCAGAGTCTTTCTATCTTTATATGCAGGCTAGAAGGCATATACAGACGTGAACTATAAAGAGAGCAGAAAGCTATTTCCACGTAAGTATCTGGTAAGGGAGCAAGAGTGGAGAGCATGATGCAGTGTAAGCGTCATACAGAATATGTTAGCTTTATCCATAGATAAATAAATTTTGTCATCAGTGGTGTTACAGCTGCGATGGTCTAAGGACAGAAATGAGGCAAGGCTTGTAGGAAAAAGTAGTATCTTCCATTAGGTCTCCGGTACAGTTTGAAAATACAGAGAAGCTTTCAGGTGTACGAACCTCTTCCTCACACTTTGCTTCTATAATGCACTGTAACAAGGCAGATCCATTACCCACTTTAGCAAGGGCTGGAGCCCTGAGAGCTGCTCAATAGTGGGGAAGATCCTCCTTAGTGAGGCCACCTTGAATAAAACAAAGAGGAGGAAAGAGAGAATGGATAGGGCAGGGGATTTCCATGCAAAATGAAACTGAAGCTCTGTACTTGGAAAGATGATATAAGTTGGGATGTATGCTTTATTAAAAACCCTGGTTTTCAATTTAAAAAATCTTAGGAGATGTCTCTTTACTGTGACTGTGTAGTTTAGTGCAGTTGGTTAGACATTCTATCACCTCATAACCATTTTATGGTTTGGGTTGGTGTCGTGGTTTAACCCCAGCCAGCAACTAAGCACCACGCAGCCGCTCGCTCACTCCCCCCAGGTGGGATGGGGGAGAGAATCGGAAGGGTAAAAGTGAGAAAACTCATGGGTTGAGATAAAGATAGTTTAATAGGTAAAGCAAAAGCCGCGCACGCAAGCAAAGCAAAACAAGGAATTCATTCATTACTTCCCATCGGCAGGCAGGTGTTCAGCCATCTCCAGGAAAGCAGGGCTCCATCACGCGTAACGGTTACTTGGGAAGACAAACACCATCACTCCGAACGTCCCCCCCTTCCTTCTTCTTCCCCCAGCTTTTATATGCTGAGCATGACGTCACATGGTATGGAATACCCCATTGGCCAGTTGGGCTAGCTGTCCTGACTATGCTCCCTCCCAGCTTCTTGTGCATCTGGCAGAGCTTGGGAAGCTGAAAAGTCCTTGACTAGCAGACTACTTAGCAACAACTAAAAACATCAGTATGTTATCAACATTATTCTCATACTAAATCCAAAACACAGCACTATACCAACTACTAGGAAAAAAAAAAAAACACAACTCTATCCCAGCTGAAACCAGGACAGTTGGGAAATGCTATTTCCTGTTCCAAAAAATTACTGTTATCTTTTTCAATTATTAGCAAATCACTGCCTTACCATCACCTTCCCTCTCTGGCTTTTAAACAGGGTATTAGTTGCAAGCTATGGTATAATGCAGAGGAAAACTTGCTGGCTCATAAAAACACTTGAAGTACTTTTTTCATGGTAAAAGAGGGGAAAATATTCTTATTCTGAACTCATATCAGTTTTGATATATTAGACCTAAGATCACATTATGTTCATTCTCCTCTTTTTTTTTTTTTTTTTTTTTTTTTTTTTTTTTTTTTTTTTTTTTTTTTTTTTTTTTTTTTTTTTTTTTGTTCAGATTTTGCTCAGGACCATCACTTTATTGCAACATTCAGAAGTGACTGGATGCTTCTTTCATTGAACTGTTCTTTCTAAATGGTCGATTTTTAATACTATCCTTCCTTTCAGTAGCAATTTTAGGTATTCGATGCTACCTTTCTTTAATAATATGTTGAGGAAAAAAGTTTTAACAGCAAAGGCAATTGGTCAGTGAGAATACAGCCATGGTATTTAACCCGGTTCCATTTTCCATTAGAAAATATTTTTACCAGAAAAAGGACTCTTACTCCTTTTTTTTCCCATCTTCCTTTTAAAGAACTAGTGCATTTTTAAGTATATCTTAAATAAGTTTGTAATTTTTGGCATCTTAAGGTGCCAGAGCAGAGAAATGAACCATAAATGAGAAACATCAAAAGTAACTTAGAGAGAAATTTTTTTTAATATTAAAGCAATGAATCACAGGCCAAATTAACAAGTAAAGGAATCCGCCTATAATGAAATCTTTTTTTCTAACATAACACTTCATTATAAAGGGAGTTTTTCTATAATAGTAGCAAGTGTAATTACATTTTTATATATAATTAGGACATTATTATCATTTCACCATATCAAAGTTCATTATAAGACATCTCCAATGCATTTTTTATAGAGCAAAAATAAAAAGAGAACAGGGGTCCTTCAATTAGACTAGTATAAGGACATCCACAGAGACTGAGGGAAGCTGATCAAACAGCTTAGCCCAAAAGGGACCAGGTGGAAACTCATTGCTTCTCTGGCACAGGGAAGTTGTGTTTTTACATATCCTACTTGGTATTAATTATACTTTTCACCCTTCTCATATTCCACTACATTGTTTGGGAGACAAAAATGCTTTTAAAGTTGTAATCTACCAGAACTGCATATGGAAGATATGAAATCTGTGTATTCTATGAATTTGAGTCATGAGAGCTCCTGTACCTTTTTGACCATGTTGCTGTTATGCCCAGGAAGACACACCTGTGTCACCAGAAGAACATGCAGATGGAATCCATGTAAGGTGATCTGTTTTCTAGATTAATTTGAAACTGTTTGGGTTCTCTTTTTTACTAATTTGAAAAACAATTTGACCCTTTCCTCTTTCAAAAATCCCTTTCTTCCTGAGTAGGGTGAGGATTAAGGAACTACTGAGAATTGGTACAAGAACAATCAAATGTCATGTTGATTATTAGTTTGTATATTCCTTGAACATTGACAAAACTATGCATAGTTTGATTATGCCCCACTTAACTTTCCTACTCCAGAAGAGATGATGCACCCATACATGTAAATCCCTGCATGCTTTTCTAATTGCCAGAAAAGGTATGTCCTCTTCCTCTTATAAAATGCATGTAAAAGTTCTCTGGTAGAGCCATAGGATGGACAGTGCTTAATTCTGAATTAGCGTTAGGCTGAGTGTATTACATGCCATTTATCTATTGGTCTAGAAGCAGGAGATAGGTAGGTTAAATCACAAACACCATCAGAAATTGAGTATTTCTAGTGCCATTTAAAAAACTGCAGCCATTTGCAAAGCTGTGAATAAATCATAATGAGATCCTGAGAATGTGGCTTTGGACACTGCACCTGTGTATGTGTTCTGCGATTTGGAAAGGGAACCACCACATGATGTTGGATTGTGGTATCTAGCATTTGTCAATGTAGATATGTTACTTCTCTTCTCCAAGAATGCACTAATGCATATATAATGCTCACTAGCATGTGACAACAGCTAGGTGAAACAGATTATGAAATACAGATGTGCTTTAAATGACTCCAGATAAAATGGTCCATTCATCAGAGAGGTGCCTAACTCGGGTGCTTGCCTACTCTCCAGGCTGAAAGCACCTCAACTTGGTGATTAGGTTTGGGCAGTGGGAATTGCCTCCTTCAAGGCAGTTCAGAATAGCACAAGAGGTGCTTTGTTCAGAAGGAATGCACACCAAAAAAAAGGAGCTGCTTCCTCATACTCTTTTCCAGGCTGCTTCTATGCTAGGAAAAATTCAAGTGTATATTGAAAGTATTCTAAGTAAGGATGCTTTTTCTAGAAAACAACCAAAAAAAAAACCCAACCAAAAATCACCCCTTAGTTTTAACACTGTATTCCTGGCTGATAAAAGCAGATTTTTGTTAGAATAGATTGTGGCTACACAAATGACCTCTGCTGCCAAAGCATCACCTGCTTTAGTCAAAGCTTGCACCTCACCACACTGCTCCCTGACACACCTGTGCTGGTAGAAGGCTGTAATGCAGACCGGCTCAGGGATGAGGCAAGAGGGAAAATGTGTGGAAGCCCCACCTGCCCAGGAACCAAAAATATCTTGCTATAACTCTGTTCTAGAGATGGTCTGTATTCAATATATTTCTAATAACAAGTTGTTGTGTCAGGTTGATTTCTGCATGTGAGCTGAAGATAATGTCTGGCTATATAAGAATTGTGGTGACCCCGAGTCTTACTAGCCTTACAATGTTCAGTGATTGCTAGAAGGTGGCTGATTGCCTACTCAAACGGGAGTTTGCAGAGAGCTGACTCTAGTGATTGGCATTTTATTTTGCTCATCTCAAATGATACGTCTGGTTGTGAAGCAGTACATTTCAGTCCTGCATTTTGGAGATCCCTTCCCATTCTGTTCTATCTGCAGGCTGTTGTAACACCTCATTGTGCCCTGTATCATGAGGGCTTGCCGCATTTTACCTAGAAATATTAAAAGAACATATTACTCTCTGCTGTCTACTGCCACGTAGAACACCACTGACAATTACTTAGTTTGTCGTTCCTGGAATAAGAATGACTTTCAGAATAGTGCAAATGTTTTTTGTGACCGCCTGTGTGTCAGGGTGTAAAATGTCACCCAAGTGGCCCATGTCAGGCTCGGGGCGTTTCTTCACACTGCACAGGAAGAGGTTGGAGGTGGAACGCCATCACACACTGCCAACAGCCCTGACCACCCACAGCCCTTCTGCTCACCTACAGCAAGCTGACAGGCAAATGCATCAGTCCCGCAGGGCTGAGAACAAGCTCATTCCTTTTTTAGAACAATAGTATAACATGGGTATAACATGCCTAAATTAAATCAGATGGATGTTCTTAGGTTTCACTTCTTCACTTGCTCCTTTCTTTTCCCTCCTAGCAACTTCCATTAATTATTTGCATTTAGCTTGGGATTATCTCCTGTTCGCTTGTTTTCCTCTCCTCATTTCCTCTGGAATTCAAACCCTTCTATATAACCATCTATAGCCATCTATACTACCCTCCCTGACTTTGCCAGATATCACCAGGATTTTTGTCCTGTCAGGACAGAAGTTAAACTATAATTCAGTTTTATAAAATGGGGTAGTATTTGTTAGGGATCTGCCAGATCTTCTATAGGACACAAGCATTGCTAAAAGATTTAAAACAGAAAACTACAACTGGAGCTAAAAGTTCTAATCTCAGTTTCATTACAAATACCACAGGCACAGGAGTTTCATTACAAATAATTGCATTTATTTTAGTGGTTTATGCATTGCTGAAGTGAGAGAGAGAGAGAGCGCGCGCGCAGCAGCATTCAGGAAGTTTATGTTATATTTTACACTTTCACAGAGATGGACTTCTCTGCTCAAGTGAAATCCTTATGAAATCACCAGGCCCTGCTGGAACAGTTGGGCTTCTCCCAAACTTTACTGGGATCTGTGAGACAAGGCATAAAACACAGAAAGGAGAAGAGACCAAGCTCGCAAGGCTAGAATAGACTAGACTAGACTATTTCAGGTGGAAGGCAGCTATAACGATCATCTAGTCCAACTGCCTGTCCAATTCAGGGCTGACCAAAAGTTAAAGCATGTTATTAAGGGCATTGTCCAAATGCCTCTTAAACACTGACAGGCTTGGGGCATCGACCATCTCTCTAGGAAGCCTGTTCCAGTGTCTGACCACCCTCTCATTAAAGAAATGCTTCCTAATGTCTGACACAGCTTTGAACCATTCCCATGTGTCCTGTCACTGGATACCAGGGAGAAGAGCTCAGCACCTCCCTCTCCACTTCCCCTCCTCAGGAAGCTGTAGAGAGCAATGAGGTCGCCCCTCAGCCTCCTTTTCTCCCAACTAGACAAACCCAAAGTCCTTAGCTGCTGCTCACAGGACATGCCTTCCAGCCCTTTCACCAGCTCTGTTGCCCTCCTCCGGACGTGTGCAAGGACCTTCACATCCTTCTTAAATTGTGGGGCCCAGAACTGCACACAGTACTCAAGGTGAGGCCACACCAACGCTGAATACAGCGGGATAATCACCTCTTTTGACTGGCTGGTTATGCTGTGTTCAATGCACCCCAGGATGCGGTTTGCCCTCTTGGCTGCCAGGGCATGCTGCTGACTCGTACTGAGCCTGCTGTCGACCAGCACCCCCAGATCCCCTTCTGCAGGGCTGCTCTCCAACCACTCCTCTCCCAGTTTATACTTGTGCCCAGTATTACTCCATCCGAGGTGCAGAATCCAGCATTTCAACTTGTTAAATTTCATCCCAATGCTCCAATCTATCTAGAATCCCCTGTAAGGCCTCTTGTCCCTCCCAGTTTGGCATCATCAGCAAACTTGCTAATGGTGCATGGGACCACCCATGTGCATATGTAGACAACTGCTAAATGTAACCGCAAGTCTCCACTAACCTCACAGTTGTCTTTGGGGTTTTCTGTAAAAATTACAGCACAAATTACTTTTAAAGCAGGTCTAGAAGGAAACAAGTGTGGGGACCTCGGCTTCAAGTTATGTTGCATCATTTAGTCTGACACAGGGGCCGCTCAAGGCTACTGTTAAGTTTTTAAATGCTTGCTGCTATTTCAAAAATACAGAGACACTCCCTTCCCTGTTTACCAAATCAGCAAAGACAAAATCGTGAAAATATTACCTGCTATGTAGTGCCATGTGAGTGAGGTTTGGATGATTTAGGAAATAAAAAAACAGTCAAGTATATATACTGTATTTACTGAGGGACTTCTTTTAACTGCTCAAAAAAAGTAAAACACGTCACTTCATCTTTGCAGTACAAACCAGGTGAATCACCATTTTTAACGTACTATTGCATATGCAGAGTCAGAAGTTACACAGATTTCATATTTTATTAATTGCAAGGATCTTAATTATTTTGCTGCACTCACAGCCAGGAAAAAAATGGTGACGTGGAAAACTCCCAAAGCTTTCTAAACTCCTGCTGTGCCTTCTCTCCACAGCACTCTTAAACTTGCAGAGCAGCTTCTTTCTTTGAAAAAATAAAATATTAATTTTTAGAGAGAAAAAAAGGACATAAAAATGATTTGGTATAGAGCAAAAATGTGTGAAACCAACCATGAGAGGAGGAAGATGAGACTTCTGTAACATTATATTTCTTTATTTCCGAGAGAGTAATGCAACAGCTGTTATTTAGGATATGTCTATGAAGTCTTTGCAGTAGGATGAAAAGAGGCTCTGCCTGCGGTCTGTGCAGCTGAAGCCAAATAATAACATTACCATAATGCTGATCCTGACTGCAGGGCCTGTTGCCCCCGGGTTCATCAAAGCACTAGCCATAGCTGCAGGATTTCAGTTTGGAGTGATCCATGCCTGATAAGCTCAGAGAATGAGCGAAGCAGGTTCTCGTCTGTCTGAAAGACTGTAGATGTCCCCATAACCATTCATCACTTCAGAGACTGACTTTCAAAGTATTTATGCAGCGGCTGTTTGCCCTTTGGCCTTTTCTATAAAAGATTTTTTTGTACTCACGTAGATACATGGTGGCAGCACTGTGAATTTCTGGTGCAGGAGTGCTGAGCTAGAGGAAATCAAAACTCAAAGACCTGGGTAAGATGCTGAGAGTCCAGTTTCTTGCACTGAAACTTTTAACACTTGGGCTTCTACCTGAAATCATTTGAGTTTAATTTTCTGTGATGCTGTGACACAACTCTTCTTAGCTGTAGTTGTGGGACCCCAGCATCTTTTAGATGAAGAAGGAGGAGCAGGAGGAGGACAGCAGGAGGAAATATAGACCTGGACATCTAAAATGCAGGGGGCCTAAAATGAAGACCACTAACAAATGTTTAGTCAAAACTTCTGTCTTGGCTTTGCCTCTCTGTAAAGTAAGAATGTTAATAGTTACATCCCTCAAAAATGGATTTCAGGGATTTCAGTATTTGTTAAAGCCCTGAAGAAATACTGTCTCTTCTCTTTAATGAAGTTCTTGGGAAGAAAGCAAGTTTAGCGTTAACATGATCCTGTCTGCCTGTGCTTCCCCTAGAGAGCTATTCCTGTCCCCAGTAAATGGCCCATATTGCACTTCAAATATGGCAGGTAGAACAACAACATGAAATTTTGCCTGTGGGAGCTGTGCTGTTTTTCTTACTGTCTTCTTGCAGCAAAATAGATGTTTTCCTGCATAGGAAAAGAAACACATTAATAGGGATGTGTTTTGTTTCATATTTTAAATTAACCTTTGTTTTCAAATGTGGGTTTTGTGCTCATAAAAAAATGTTGCCATTTCACTCAAATAAGTGATTGCACCAGAAAGCATCATCTTCTTGGCACAGCTTCCACCTGTCCTTCTGCTAAATTACTCCATTGGGTTGGTAACTGGGCTGTGGTGTTATTGCCTTCACAGTAACAAGGATGGCRTAAGGCAAGACAGAGCCGTACCTGCCTTGTGACATGCGAAGGGCCCCGGTTCCAGCTCTGTGATGTGGTTCTCTTCCCTGCCCTGACGCTGTGGCCCTCAGTACGCACACACTCAGGGTGAAGGTGAGCTTTTGGAGCAATAACCAGAGACCTCCTCTCCCCCAAAAGAGTGGCCTTGTTCCTTAGGAGTAACAGGAGTAGTAGTTTGGGTCTCCTCTCCTCTTGAGGGCTAGTTCTGTTCTCCTCCTGCTGGGATGGGGTTTGCTTGCCATTTAAAACAGTAATGAGATTAATTAATCAGTTTTTCTCACACACAAATATTAACACAGTTCTCTGCAAACTTAGGCAGGCATCAGTGACTTCATTTAACTTAGATCATATTCTGGCATTTTTCTTTATGGCCAAGAGTGTTAGAAGCATTTTATTTCAACAAAAGGTGTGATTCTGCTGAACTCACAGAATTCATGAACCTTGACTGGGAGGTACAGGCCTGTAGTTCTTCCTATAGCCACAGCGCACAGTGTATCCTCAGGAGCTGCTGTTCTCTGTGCAGAAATACACCCCTGCTCAGGGAGGGTAGGATGGATATGGGAAAGGAGCAGCATAGTGCACCCATCATTGTTTTCTCCACTAGTTAAACCTAATTTCTGACACCAGTTTCAGTCAATTAAATTTCCATTGTATTCTTTCTTTTACTAGTTTTGATCTTTAGACAGTCTCAAGATAGTGGTAAGAGACTTTTATTTTTGGGGGGAGAGGGGGTACCTTTTTAAATCATTAAGGCCAGAGATATAAGGTTCTCTCTAGAACTTCCCCCACTGTTGGCATTCTCCTTTCCTAGGAGCAGGTTTCAGCATGAACTGATTGTTTTGATGGTGACAGTAATGTGCCTCTAGTGACTATTTCTCTTGGGGCCCCCTCTTTTTTCTATTACCGTCCAGTACAGCCAATCTGCCAATTGGTGCCCAGCCAATGAGGCATTTCTCAGAAAATTCCCAAGCATGCTGCAAATGCACTGGTAATCGTAATATTGTATGAATCCCCACCCTGTTTTTGACCAGGTGAATCACTGCTTGACTGCAGGGTATGCGTTGCCTCAGTTATTATAATAGGACAAAAAAATCCATAAAATAAACACAGAAGAAGAAATAAAATCAGTCAAAGCAAAATATGCACCTTGGAACAAAGCTATTAGAAGATTACTGAGAGGTACTTCAAGGACTGTAATGTCTGTCAGACATGTAGTACTAGAACTAGATTAAATTATTCAACTGATGCATTAAATGCTTTCAGTATAAGAAAGTGGAAAAACTCAGTGAAGAGACACAGCCCTTGAGTTGGGTAAGCAGCATGACAGCTGGTGAAAAAAGTGACAAAATACATTTGCATAGAGCAATTCATTTATATAGGATGGTACTGAGATGAGCTCAATTACAGATGCCTGCAGTTGAGGAAATAATATCTGAGTTGGCTGGCAAAAGCACAGACTGTCTCACAACCAGGCAATTTTGTATTAAGCAAGCAATTACTTACCCTAATCTCCACACTACAGAGTAGAAATGGATGGCTGAGAGAGACAATATGGATTAAATTTGCTGTAAAAGAATATTAATGCTGCCAGCCAAATATGCTAAGAGGACTCCTTGAGATAAATATCTGGGTGATCAGCATGCTCAGGTATAGTAATTTGAAGTTAGCAGAAACTCAAGGTAGATCATATCTGCAACATCCTTTTCCTTCCAAGAGCAAGCTAGGGAAGCATAACTAAAATAGGGGAAAAACAAGAGAAGCAAGGACTGCCAACAGTGTTATACAGGGGTCACTTGCTGTCTGTTACAAATATACCTTGAACCTGGAAAGGCTAAAGCAATGCGACAGCTGCCCATACCTGAAGTATGTCATCTTCCTAGTGAGGAAGGAGAGACTAAGAGACTATTAATATTTGTAAGTTTTCTGAACTAAATTGCTTCCAAGCATTTAAGGTGTCAGTTGAACAAAGATGCAATGCAGACATAACTGCTTCAGCTTGGTGTATCCAGTATGTAACTCTAGGAGGAAGTGACCAGCTGTTTAATGTATAAATGCTATTTTCAGAAAGTAGCGACAAACAAACAATGAGATGCCAATGAGAAAGCACCTGGGCTATTGCTTCTCCAAAAAGGACACCAGCTAGCTTTCATATCAAACCTGCTGTTATCAATGGAATGCAAATTAGGAAAGTCACGAATTGGCTTTTCAGATGCAAAATTTGGCCAGTTCAATTTTGCAATTTGAAGATTGTGACTCAATTTGAAAATGAGCATGACTAGCTAGAACTTTTCTTAAAACCAGTAGGAGTGGCTTCAAAATGCTTTCAATGCATGCAGCTAAAATATCTGTGTTATTTTTATGTCACTAATATGCCCTAATTTAGATTAATCCAACAAGGAAAAGATTATGGTATATATCCAACCTTTAGAACAGCAGAATTATAATATTGTAATAGAATACGTCTGAAATTTTCAACCTGCAAGAAATAGAAAAAACATGTAAAGCCTCCAAATCTATCAACCGGACTAGTTATGAGGCAGTTTTAAGGGAGGCTGAAAATGTCCAAAGATGTAAACAACGAGAAACAACTAAATGTTTGTCGTTCTGTCAATCTAGTCAGACATCAGGAGCAAAGGACCCCATGTACATGGTGAGTTCAAAGAATAAGATCCTCTATACCAGTAACTCCTTGTAATACCTGGGTCATTGAAAACCTGAGCTCTGAAGAATGAGAACAGCTCTCAGATAGAAGTGCTCTGAGGAGGCAGAGTTACCACACGCTGGCCAAACATCACCCAGGTTAGCAGCGACTTGAGAAGGGAGCTTTCCCATTAGCAAAGCAAAAGCTGCCAAATGTATATTTCTTTCTGGTGTGCAATGCATAAGACAAATACAAGAGCAGAAAAATAAGAAACCAGGCACAAATTGCATGAGATGTTGTGTCAAAAACAAAGCTCTGGACAGATTATTCCATGGTCCCTTTGTAGTCGTGCCTTCAGTAAGAAATGTTTGGTTCTCAACTGTAAAACTGTTTGTGTACTTTTTATTGTAATTATAGATTTCTAATTATCATCAACCATGGAGCCGCGCTGACATTTCCTAATTGCTTTTTTTTTTCCAGTTATCTGAACAAGTGTGGCAGTGCTGTTTAGATTAGGTTTGTTCTGTTTCACCAGGATATTTTAGAACAATGTGATTATGCATGGTTGCACCTAGCTACTACTATCATGACAAGTACAGAAGTTAAATTATGAAGCAAACGTAAGCTTTGAAGAAATTTTTATTTAATCTGTATTCCCCTGTTTCATCTGCTCATCCATCCAGCACAATCTGCATCATTATTAACCACACCATATTTCTAAAAAAAGAGTATAAAAAGTAAGACATCTGTGTTACAGCATTAATATATTCAAAGGTTTTTACTTTCATCTTCCAGGCATTAACACTATGTAAGTGCAATGTAGGCGCAACTTACAGCATCAATGAGATACCACAAGAAAAACGTACTAAGTGGCAAAAAGAAGGAAAAAAAGATACAAGTAGACTGAGTATTATGTAAAAAGAGGACTGTTTTTCATAAATAGAGCACTTTTGCCTATTGCTTCTATATACCTTTATTTCTAATTGTTACCACAATTTTTAAGGCACTGAGGCAAGCCTCCAGCAGTGTGCTGAAGGTGTGTTTGTGCTGTTATGCCCTCTGGCTTTGCTGCCAGCCTATTCCCTTAGATCAGAGCCAGAAGGCAGACTGTTTTCGAATACCGATCACCTCACCCGGACCTAATCCTTTGAGTTCTCTTTGGCATCTATTCCTTCTGCCAGTTTCCTCTTCTGTTCCTCTCTTTTCTTCTGAAGTTGACAACAAAGACATCCTCAGGGCCCTCCTTGATGTAAGACCACTCTTGATGTTGTTACAGTGTGGTTTTTTTTGTACCCTAAAGTTGTGCTACTTTTATATTCAGCTAGCACAATATTTGCACACCAGAAGATAAAGAAAATGAGATTATGTTACACAGAATGATAGTTTCTTTTTTATTTGTACACCTTGGTCCTTTCAGTGGAAACCTTTTTTCTTTTTCTGTCATTCATCTACATACCTGATCAAGAACCTAAAGGTATCTTTTTACAGGCTGTGCTGCTTATATACCTTAAATTGGCCTGACCTGCCACTTTTAATTTTAAAAAGATGGCTGTATGGGATGTGGATGAATATGGAATTTCTATGAAGCACAAAACTTTTGAACGGTTCCTGTCCTCTGTGATAGTGAGTTTTAAAAGGGAAATCTCCAAAGAGCTAATTAGTAGACAAGTAGAGCTCAGGCTGAACAAAGCTGAAAAGATAGCAGATAACTAAAAGGACCTGGCCATAGCTGACAAAAATCAAAGCACTGACAGAGAGCTGGCAGTAACCTTGGGCTGCTAACTGACAGGGACAATAAAAAAAGCCTCTGAGTGTGGCAGAGAGTGACAGCCACAACCACAGGCTCTCTAAAGAGCCTGAAAGCTCCACCAAAAGGAAGATACAATCTTCTGCCTGGCAGCACCATACCCTTTCCCCTCCCATTCCAAATTGGGGAAATTGGAGCTTGTCTGAATAATTCTGCTGCATGAATGTGAACTCAGAATGGAAACATCCAAGACTGGCGTGCAAAGTTTAGTGGCAAACCTATGGTCTGAGGGGACACGTCTGCAAAAATGTAAGTTTGATTGGGGGACAGTGAAGGTTTTCTTTGCTTACCCTGACGCTTTTGCTGGAGCAGCCACACAGCTGCTTGACTCTTACTCTCTGTAAACCTTCATGAGATAAACATATAGCACAAACTATGGAAGACATTTAGTCACTATATGCTCCCTGAAACGTAATATAAAATGGAAAACAAAATTAGCTTCTTCGCAGTTGGCGGGGCAGGGGAGATGCTTATTGCTGCATCATGTTCATAGAGGAAAATGTGCTTGATCTGATTCTAGAAGTAACTTAAATTTCACTTAATAAATTGTGACAATTCTTTATGTTTGTATGCCCTCACTGATTGTAAACATTTGCACACTGTGATCAACAACCTGTGAAGCCCTGTTCAGCAAGTAATAGTTCACAAATGAAGATATTGAGGAAATGTACACATGTAGCAGGTAACATATTGGACTAGCAACCAAGCAAATGAGTTATGCAAAAAAGCCTTGGAGATTGTTTCAGAAGACAGTAGAGTTGGTAACTGCAGGGAAGCTAAGGCTGCAGAATGCAGAGAGCATTTATGAAGTGGTATCATCATTCATGAAGTCACCATGACAAGAGTTTAGGTGTTGCTTTTGGGCGTATTCATGTTAAGACAAAGGTTCTAAAACTTGATTTTCGTATCTCAGTGTTCTACCTGCAACCAATTTATCTTCTTTCATATAGTGAAGCAGGGACCAACCTTTTTCAGGGGTGGCCAGTTTCTTTTATCGTACAAGCTCTAGTGAGCTTACTATATATCAGCAATCCCCATGAACCCTAGAAAACTGTAACACAATTACTTGGGAAATCTCTCTTGTTTTGTGGACGGGATGGAGATTATTTTAAAGTTAAAGAAGAGCTGAAATTTTCTTTATAGTCTCCAGAAAATCTTGACAGCGCTTAATCCTTGGTTTAACCAGTCCTAAACCAGTCACTAAGCTGCACTGTCTTGGATATGTGTGTTTAACTTCATCTTTCAGCTAACTGGTCAGTTCTGAAATGTCATGCATGTATTTGACGCATTAAATAAGGCTCAGAAGTACTATCTGCCCAAGACATGCAAGAAAAATTCATATACCTCAGTATTATTATTTCAATTTGCTTAAAAGCTTAAAAAGTCTAAGTCCTGTTTTCAAAATTAACACTGCTGTTTAATAGTTTCCATCTATCTGCAAGCCAGAGCAAATCCAAAATCTTACAGAAATTTGTTTGCAGCTTCTAAATCTCATAAAAGAGATAACCTTTTGCTTCGTTTACACCTGTAATTTGGCAACCTCAAGACTGGGAAATTCTTTTATTTAGAAATTGTAATTCTAAACCAGAACACACAAAGGCTGCTTAAGAAAGCCTCTGTGTCGTGGGACAATTACATGCAACAGGGCATCCTGCAGACAGCCCGTAGTTTACGCTTGCAGTCAGAGCCATGCTCTATATGAGAATCTTGATGAAAACACTATCGTGGGATTCTTTGAATGTTAATAGTTTTTAAAATGTCATTCATCCTATTTGCCACCTATTTTCATTCTCTTTTTCATATGACCAAAATAGCCTTTGGCTATGCTTCTTTTCTCCTTCTAAACCATGTCCTTCATTCTCAGTCTTTGGCCTGTCCCGTCCCCCTAAGATTTCTTTTTCCCCTCTTTCATGCTACTTGTCTTACAGTCTCTTTTTAAGCCTTTGAGTTCTTCTTCATGGCTCCCACTTTCTTCTCTGCAGGTGTTCCTCATTCCTTGCCTACATACATTTCCCCTGCACCTGCTGCATAGGATACATTTCCCTCTCCCTTCCCTCAGAAAGTAACTTTACTCTTCCAGGTATGTGTTCTTTATTCATTTTATGACACAACTCTGTAAACACATATGAACCAGAATGACATAAAAGGGCCAGCAAGAATATGGCCATTTCAGGCCTTTTCTTGCTTATTCTTCTTCAAAAAAATTTGCTTTGACCATTTTTCCTCTCYTTTCTTTCTCAAACTGCAGCGTTGTTCTCTATTTTACTGCATTGTATTAGCAACCGCCCCCACTTAAAAAAAGGTCCACAGCTTCATCCTCTGTTCTTACACTGATATAGCTGAAGGGAAAAGCTTTTAAAATCTCCTTTTGTTAATCTTAGTGGTTTAATTCCTCACTGGCTAAAGGGCTGGTACATGTTAACGTACTAACACGCACATATACTAAAACCATTGTAAATTGGTTTTGGAAGGTAACATTGTACCGCATTATACTCAATGTATTCAAAATGAATACGGTTTGTAAGGGTGACATTAATTTCTGGTAGCAACTGAAACAAAATTGGACCAGTTTAACTGAGATTGACATTAATATATCACTGAGCAGTTAGCTATATCACATGAATTAGATATTACAAATTCAAGAATCATTTGTTATGCTTTTAGTACAAATTTTCCTGACATAAGTGAGATAGAGATAAATAGCCAGTCACAAAGATGTCATTTGGTCTCTTGGGGCTATATTGATGATTCCTGCTGAGAAACTCTAGCAGCAGTTTACCATGCAATAAAATGTGGAACTGGGCATCCATGTTTTTTGTAGGGGTCTTTTATGATTGGTTCATCACTTTTTAATATTGATTTTTATGAGGATTGTGTGTTTGTGTTTTGGCAGAAGAAACTCCATTGACAAACTCTGGAGTCTCCTCCATTTAACTGACATTAAAAGAAATGTCATAAGGAAAAGATGAGTTCTACTTTGTTACTACTTCCAGTGGAAGGAGAACAGCTGTAGGTAATGAGGCTTATTTTGAGTGTTACTCAGATATATCTCTACTTTCCTTTTCTCAGAATTACCTTGCACAGCCCTTCTGGATGTCGATATACCCACAGTTCCAGTAAGTACCTTCAAATTGTTGATACTTTAAAAAAAAAGTTAAAGTTTATTATTTGCATTATCATATTTTATTTTTATAGATTGCTTCTGTATTGTTATATTATGTTGAATTGTTCAAAATCTTTTCTCTCCGAGGTTTGGGGGAATTTAGTAGCAAATTTAGAAACGCTGCCTTCTTGTTCTGGTTCAAGACAAAAATTGAGAAATGTCAGAATTTTCTCTTGGGCAAATATCCTATCTTCTAATTCACCCGAATGTTGACATTAACCTGTGCTCAGGCTGTGTATTCTTTCTCAAGTACAGTTTTGTGATTCTGGATCTTGTGGACAGCACTTTTGTTCAGCAAGCATTTCTGATACTTATAGCCAGTAGAGAGGATTTGTTTATCTATAGCAGTATGGCAATCAGCAGTTGCTCTTACAGCGTACAGGCTTCCTTTCTTTAAACAAAAGTATCTGCTACTCAAAAGATGCTTGATGAATGTAGTACCCATTTATAAATGTCCAAATGGAGATGTGTATTACAGATCAGCTCTTTTTATTTATTGTACCCTTACTGGCACGATATGAGTCTTCCTGTTTAGCTATCTTTTACCCGGGTCTATACAGTTGAAGCGTGTCCTCTCTGTGCCTCTCTGTGCATACAGAACCCGTTGGCATTGATGAATAACTAGATGCGGCTGTGAGCCTGTGAGGACTTGGGCCTCATGGGCCTCATCTTACTCTTCTGAAACTAGTTCTACATTCCAGTGATGTAAATGAAGGCGCCCCTCATACAGTAGCGAGAAGCAAGAGCAGCTATGTGCTTGAAGTGCCTTTTCTTTTAATATGCACATTCCTTGAATGCTGCCTGAAATGACCAACAGCAGAATGTAAAAATGAAAGCTGAAGCTTCTTCTGCCAACGCAATCCCAAATCATCTGTTACAGCAGGACTGAATATTTACTGAAGAAACATAGTCACAAAATTAAATTAATATGAACACCGCCAACACAGCCTCACAGAGAAAACTCAGAAAAATCTAAAAATCTCTTTTTTTCTAGTCATACTACACTGCACATGCTTCTGTAGTTTTCTTTCTTTTTAAGTATAATAAAGCTACCAGACACTGCATGCATACTTTGGTCCAGTATACAGAGATTCTTTTGAGCCAGGGGTATCTTTATGCAACAGCTACAAAGGATTATTTTGTGTATATCTGGTTTGTGAGAACTGTGTCTGAAAAATGAATAGAAAATTTTCTCTTCTCTTACTATTATAATTTTGAAGTAGTTTGTGTTGCATTAGTTGAATGGGATCTTTTTCAATCTTTTCATTAAAAGAATTTGTTTTCTTCTTCATCAAAAATTTTATTTAAAAAAAAAAATCTTTTATTTAAATGAAAATCAATAAAACCCATGTCGAAGCTATTGCTGCTAAGTGCATTTTAGAGAGACAACAAACACTCTAATGGTTGCTAGAGTTTTTGCTTTTTATTACGAGGAAATAGCTTCTGGTAAAATATACCTGATGGAAAAGACATATTTTTGCTGGAAATGGGTGCAAACTAGGATTTTGGCTATTTTTGACGGACAAATAATAGTATCAGGAGCCAAGAGTGTTTTCTTCGTACATTTATTTGGCAAAGAAAAACAGAAATTTTCCTTTCGGAGATTCATCTCCACCCTGTAATGCATTCAAGCCGAGCTAAATCTGATGTGTCTTCATGAAGTACAGGATGTGCTTGCTTGCTTGCTGTGGTGGGATTGCTCACAGGGAAGCTTGCAGTTGCTTCCAGATTGTTTCCAAATACATGAGTTTTATGGTTTGAGTTACTGATTAAAGGTCACTTCTCTATTTGTATTCTACTTTGACGCTTCAGATGAGATGAAATTCTTGAATTATAAAGCTATTTAGGCAGCTATGAATTGTGCTGAGCAGTGAGAGCTCAGAGTTCAGCTCCCGGCTGACTAAAAAAGCCCCAGGTTGTTCCCACAGAAGCTTCAAGGGCTGATCTTTTTGAAGAGGCTTTGTTGAGCCCATAAACTGCATTTTTGGAGGAGTCTTTTAATTGACAGTGGCTTTATTAGTCTAATGTATTTTAATACTGTACATGCTTTTAGTCTCATAAGCATATTTTATAAATCAAAAGGGAGATGCGCTATTGTATATAATGCAGTCAAAGAGAATATTAACACTATTTAAAAGAACAAAATATACAGCATATGGCAATAAGTATGAAATAAAAATGGGATTACACAGTAACCTCTTCACATTAAAAATGTTACTCGTTCACATGAAAAAAYGTTAATTGCATTGAATTGTAAACTACAATTAATTAGCAACATTCACCATCCTTGTCTGTTCACTGAGTGCAGTAAAATGATTCCTGAAATAGATCTGGCCAAGTGACACTCACATACCTGTGCCTGATGATTTTAAATGACACTTCTGATCTCAGGTCACAACAGCCTCATGGGGCAGTGTGCTGAATGACTACAGGACTTTCAGAGCTCTCGCTGTGCTGGGCTTATATCTTTTTGCCTTCCCCAAGGATTCATCAGATGAAAATTGATGTGACGGTGACAAATAGCCTAGGCAAAATGATCTTCAAATCATATAATTTAAGTCCATTTCATGTGTTTTCATTAAGAAGTTTCACTCAATTTCTTAAATATTGTCCCAACACAAGTTTCTAGCATACATTTTATGGGGGGGTGGGGGCGGGGGGGGAGGAAGGCAGGCAGAGGCCTTTCTCACTCCAAATAGCCATCAGAAAGACGTTTGCCAGAACTTCAGTGAGAACATCAGTTGTTAACATAACTATTCAATAGCATGGCTGCAGATTAGCTCAACTGAAGTTCCAGTTGCCTTCCCTTGCTTTCCCCAAATTACCCGATGTGTATGAAGAAAACACAGGAGAATTCTCACACAATAATTCATGGAAGTGCTTGCTTTACTCCAGTGCAAGGGAGACAAAAATATGCTCTGAAGAGTCTAATTCTACACTTGTTTGGTATTATGGCTTTTGGATGCAGAAGCCAGAAGTGTTGACTCTTGCTGTGTAACAGTAAAACATTAAGTGTTGATTCTGCATAGAAATCTTCATGTGTGCTTAGTCTCATGGCAATGAACACCAGTAAAATCTTTTAAATACCTCATAAGTCAGATAGAAAAAGCAAACAGTTAAAGAACCAAAGCTGTACAGTATTACACGTGGCTTTTAAAAGTTACTCATTGCCTTTCTTTCCAACTGTAAAGTGCATGCTAAGGAAAACCACAGTCATTTGACTGTAGTTACCTGTTGCTAACTGCTCCATTTTAGTGGGAAAGAAAAGAAACTTGCTGCAGCTTTTTCATCATCTCCTGGCTCTACAAAGACAAGAAAAAAATGTGTTTAGATTGAGCAGAAAGTAACAGGGAATACAGGAGTTACAGTTCACTTTTTTCTATGTTTTTTTAACCTTTATTATAAAGGTGATGTTTATCTATTCTGATCCTTTGTGGTCTTCAAAGTCAAGCTTTCAGTAGGTATGGGCCTACAAACATAAAAAAAGGACACACAGATTAGGGTTTTTTTTTTCATTTGCAAAGTGGCTGTTCTATTTCAGTTAGGCTAACTCAAAGAGTAACTTGAATTAAATCTGGAAAGGCACCCCAGCTAGGTAGAACACTTCTCAATCTTTAGGAGTGTATGAATTATGATAGCCTTTGGCTAATCATTTCACAAGATTTAGAGCCATTGCATATTCAGTTGCTGACTATCAACCTTGTCAGAGGATAAAAAGACCAACATGATGAAAGAATCTGCTGTTGTCAGTGGCTTTTCTCAACTACCCTCAGAAACAGGCCTCACAATAAGAACAGTCAGAAAAACACAGAAGAGCTAAGCCCAGATACCAAAAATGCTTTCAGTGAGAGCTGTTTGCATCTTTCTAAAAACCAGACAAAAGGTCTACTCCAAGTGCCCCTGTCTAACAGTCAGAACACCTCGTACGATATAAAAATTACACAGCATAAAAAACACAGTACTTACAAAGTCTTAAAATTTGCCTGGGAGGACAACCATGCCAATGAACTAGTAAGATAAATTTACAAACATGTAGGTATTATCATATGCTGTAATGAATATGGCAACACAGTAATTCCCTAAAATAATGGCTTTGCAGTCAGGTTATGCTTTATTTATAGACTTACCATTTGTTTTGAAAAATGACTACCTGTTTTCTTATTTTAATTAGTTGCAATCTTCAGAATCCAATGAAGGGTACTAGCAGCACTAGACAAGAGAAGCCTCTTTTTGCCCACAAATAATCCAACACAAATTGCTTCGCAGCCATCAAACACTTTCTCCAGCTCCATCCTTCCAATAGATCTACAAACCCTTACTGATCGTTGCAAACAGGCTATGTAAAGCAGAGACACACTGGCACCTGCCACTCTTAAAGCTGTTGAGTTGAAAATCACTCTTCCATCAGTCCCTAAGTATTCCAGAAATTGCCTGTCCCCCCCAAAATCAACCCCAATACAATCAGACACCCCAAAACATATGCAATTTAAGAGAGACTTTTAAAGACATGTAAAACAAGAAGTGTAATATAAAAGTAAGACAAATCGTTCTTTTCCTCCTCATACAATGATGGAGGCATTATTAATTCAATTGCCAAATTGATCTCTCTTCAGTTAGCAATTTTGTGTGATGTGTTGTTAAAGCCTTCTACCAAGATCAGGGAATTCAGGCTCTGTCCTAGTTCTATCATAACCCTTCAGTATAAGATGGAGTAAATTGTTTTCTTCTACTTCAGTTCTCCATTGATAAATGGAGATAACAGTGCATTTCACGACAGATGGAAGTTGGTGAAAATTTACTGATAAGCCTGATACTCACAGGCTAAAAACATGTGCTTTAAAAACCGTCTCCCTTCTTTGCCAGTGTTGATCATCCTGGGAAATGGGTAAGTAACAGAAGGTTTCTTGACAGTATGGAGGTGGGAATGTCTTCTTTTTTTGTCTTTTTGAGAGAGTTTTAGAAAAATGTAAACTGGGGGGCAGGGGAGATTCTAAGCTGCAAATAAGACTTATGAAAACAATAGTTATTAAAGAGTGAACTGTAAATATAATCGTTTAAAGGAAAAATGAGGCCAGCTGCTTTCTTAAAATTAATCTGTGCTTTTTACTATTAACTACACATTGGTCTGAGCAGTTTATGCTAACCTATCTGAATTCAGATTAGGTTAGCTATAAGAAAAGGTTTCAATTACCAGAAGATTGTTGCAATTAAACCTGCAATGGGTAAGCAATTTTTAAAGATAGTAAATGGCACCCTTTCCCTGATACTGCTGCAAGCAACCCCTGCTAGGGGAAAAAAGTGATGTATGCTCCTTGCAATTCTTTTCTGAGAAATCATTTACTCTTAATCAATAGTGAAAAGAAATGCTACCTCTTATGGCCAGTGTATATCTATACTGTTTATCAGGCAATTGTATCCCAAAGACCGCAGACAGAAACACTGACAGAAAGTTTTGAAGATATAACAACTGCCTTTCAAAGAATCACTTAAGTGTTGATAAAAATAAAATTGCACAAGTAATTAAGTATTACTGTGATCTAAATAATACGGTTGATGCAACTAAAGATAATTTGGGACACAGCTAAAGTTACTCTTGGGGCTGCTGTATTAGCAATAAATGAACAAAAGGAGGGAAAACATACAGGCTGTTGGAAGAACATCAGTTCAGTAAAATGGACATGAATCTAATGGAGATGTCAGAGTTTCAGAGTTATTTTCAGAAAGGAAGGCTATTAGAACTGTTGTCACCAATAAAATCAGATGATGTACCCTCTCGTAAACCAGACGGATTACTTGCACGTGCGCCAAGAATGTACTGAGATAAGGAACTGACCGGAACAGAATAAGAGGAGTTGGATGTTTCTTGTCTTGGATACTGCAAAGATGCTTGTGTGTTATTTATAAACAATTATGTTCAACATAGTTACTTTAAATGGCCAAGCCTAGATTTCTCAAGCACAATAGTACCAGGTGTACCATTATAGGAGAAGGAAGAAAAAAGATAAAAATAAGTAGATTAAATTAATAGTTCCATTCACGTGGACTTACATTTTCTGTCTAGCCTGGTGGCCTCATTCATCCAGTGAAAGGTGTTGCCTAGACTTAGTAAATACCTTGGGATTCAGGCATAATTGATTCAATTAAAAATAATAACATCTATTTCTCTAAAGTGTTCTTATATATTTACAAAGAAAATGGAAGTTATCCAAGTCCTACAGATGAGGAAACTAAGACACTGAATGTTATGTGATTAGAATAAGCTTGTCCTGCAAGCTAGTGACAGAGTCCACCAGAGTCAGGAATGGAACCAAACTTGATGCTATTGCCCCTGGGTCATGTTGATTCCCCTTAGGCAAGGACTGCATATATGAGATAAGTCAAATGCCACATTTTTTTTAATGTATGGGATTAGCTGCTTAACAGAAATACTGGTTTATGTTTTAGATATATAGAATAAAAGTGAGCAAAAGTGCTCACTGACTCAAGTGGGTCAAGATCAAGCCACATAATAATAACTAACATATGTATCACGTATCAAAACAAACTATCTGGAACCTYAGATCACAGAAATTTGCATATTAGGTTATCCGTTGCTTCCTGCCTGGTTATGACTCTCTACTACAAAAGAGGTTCCTTTTTTTTCGCTTTTTCTTTTTGTTAGCAGGTCCAAAGGCTCTCTTCCTCAATGCCTTCACTTCTCACCCTCCATCTCAGCTCTAGTTCCATCTTGAACCTCCCATCTGTGCCTTCATACGCTTCTCCCTGCACCAGATTCACAGTTCTGAGGCTCCACAGGACTCTCCCTCTTTCCCTACCCAAAATACTGAAAGACACAGCGCTGTGGTACAGAAGAGGCATTGTTGGGAAAGGGGATGGGAGGCATAGAGCTTAATCCAGCTTCCAGCGCCATGTCTCCATTCTCCCATGCCACAACATCAACCCACAGCTCTACCCATGCGTGGAGGTTGGAGAGGCAGTCACAATGCCACAAGGGGTGCCATGGCTGCCGATTCTCCATTCCTCACTCTTAAATGTTCATATATGACAGAATTAAGGAAGACTTATACAGAACAGGTCACACACTGTTGTTCTTTTCTCATATACCCTAGTAAGACAAGAAAATGGAAGTGTAAGTACTAGTTATAAAGTGTATCTGCAAGTGTTATTTTGCTAAAAATATGAATGTTCCATGTACTTTTCCAGTCCCTTCCCTATAATTATTCCATTCATGTCCAGTGATGCACATGTCTCAGATCTGATTAAATAAATTTTGGAATTGTAAAGCAGGAAGAGATATACTCATGTGTAGGATTAAAGGTCCCGCTGAAGTCAGCAGCTGTTACACACAGTGCTAAGCCTGCATGCTGAACAGAACAGCCAATCTGAAAACAACATGGGCAGCCCAATGCATTTAGAGCACTTAAACACTCGTAGGGTTTGAATATACTGAGCTGCTGTTTTATTAACAATACTTTCTACTGGAAGACTTACAGACATACACCTTTCCAAAAAATGATCTTACAAGTTTAGCTAATGTACTGTATGCATCTTGTATTAACTTTCTTTGCTAACTTCACTGACCTTCACAATAACAGACAGTACCTCCTACAGAAGCAAAAACGTTTCATATATCTTTTTTAATTTACTRCTGCTATTACTCCAAATAATTAACTTCTACTCACTTATTCCTCTCAATTAACCAATATAAAGCAGGATATAAGAGCTATAAAATAATACTGAAACAAGATATATTATTTAAGCAATGAAGCTTGGGGTTGGAGCTAGAATTTTGGTCAAGTTGGGGAGTGAGGTTTTAGTGTACAGCATTATAGAAAAGGCTAACTGCAAGTTTAGACCCAGCATAAAAACTTGGCATAGTGTGGTTCACATGACTTCCTAGGGAAAGATGTAACAATCCATTCTCATTTATGGAGATGTATTTTACAGAATTAATCCAAATGCAAAGAATTGACAGGAACTGGAATATTGTTTTTCCTCTTTTCTGTTTATACATTTGCTTTGTAAACGCAGAAAGGGAGATTACATTCAGAATTTTAAAAGAACCAATTTTCCCAATCTCTTGTCCAAATTTATCAGTTAAGCGTCATCTGTTAAGACGCTTAATTCTGTTAAGGAGGAAATAAAGTAACTCTTCCTCATCCTTTTTTTCATTCTGGAGGGAAGATGTCCTCCTTTCCAGGTTGTCTCTTCAGAAGGGTTTATTTCTAGTGATTGTAGTCGATATTTCCCTTACACACCTTTATTTAGTCATTTTATTTAAATTAATGACCCCATCTCCAGAGCTGAATATCACAGAAGTGTCATTAAGTTTGTAGGATAAAGTGGCCTCGCTGCACTTGGAACTAAGAAAACCCAAGCGTATGTCACTTGTCCTACAAGCTCTGGTGCAATTTGCAGCATTTCACCCCTCTGTTCAGTTGTGCACCTTGCTGGGGCAGCAGATCAGGTTCTGTGACTGTTTCTCAGCTGCCGAGTTTCCCAGACTAGCCTATTATCTTAAAAGGCTGATATGAAAATGTTTATGCTAAGATGTTGGCCGGTGAACTGATGCCCACCAAAATGTTCTATTCTGCTACCCATTTGCTGAAGTATTAAACCAAGAGCAGAAAGGTAAAAGAACAAGAAGGGGCAGCCCATCACAGTCTAATTTGCCATAGGTTATCTGTTAGAGCCCCTCCAAAAATATTGGTGGTATCTGCATGACCTAAAGGTTCTCAGGGAGGGGCTGATTATGACAGTCATGTCTCTACTGGCAAAGAAAATTATTTTACCGATGAGAAGCAGAAGATCGTGGCAGGCAGAGTGATAATGCTTGGACCTTTTGTTTTCAGAGAGATTTTTGATTCTGAACATCTACCAAAAGACAACACTTTATAATGCCTGCTGATTTATATGGGAGTGACACCAGAAGAACTTACTAGGGAGGATAAATAAAACACCAACTGAATGACAGCAAAATAGAATAATAAGATTAATTTCAGGCTATTGAATGAGAATGATGTCTGGGGAAGATCTAATCAAGAATTAGGGGAGGTCTATGAAGAATGATGATACGTTGTTATTATAATGATGAAAACAGCACAGCAAAGTACGTCTGGGATACCTGTCATTTCCTGTCTTCTCCTGCCCACATGACTTAGGAGAAGATGGAGGAATTACACTGAACAAGAACTAAGAGTTCCTCATGTTGAGTTACTAGTAATAGGAAAAATATTCTCTGACAGAAGAAAGTGGGAACAAGTTGGGAGATCTGCCAACATCTTTTCAGCGTATTCAGTGACAGAGACCAGCACAGCAGAAATAAGAGGCCTATATATTGTGTATTTACTGCTATACATTGCTCTTCATAGTAAAATTCTTGTTCTTTAAACACAGTATCTGTAGATTGGGGAACATATTGCCTGAAGGTTTCACAGTTGTCTTCACACACCTCTCATGTTCTGATCACAAAAAAAGGTAAGGGAACAGTAGCACACACAAACACATATATATGTTCATGCTTGTTTTGCCTGTCTTTTACCTTGACTGCTTGCCTAATTTGCAGCCTCTTGAGATAGGAATTATTTCCTTTCTTACCTAAAGCATTTATATACCAAATCATTTTTACAATCATTCTTGTCCTGCAGATTACCTGCAGGCAGTTTGTTAAAATATTTTACTGTTTTTCTGTGGACATTGAGTGAGATCATGTGCTTACTATTTCTTCACTGGCTGGGAATAATTTGTAGCCAACTTGCTGGTATAAATACTAACATTTAGGAGTCTGCTATCTCTGTGAAAGTTCCTACCAGAACACCTGTGGAACTGAATACCTCAGCTGAAGAGAGTGGGACAAACAGTTGGAACAGTCAGATATTATTTTTTGCAAGCATAAATGTCTTTTCAAAGTTGCTTACTTATTTCTTTAACTAACTGGATAATGCCTTCCAGTGTAATTGGAAGAAAATTAACAGGCCATCTCAACATGTTCCTCTGAAAGATTAGATTCATGATGGAATGTAACATTTCAAGGAGCCTACACCAACTGGAACATTGCAATTTCATTTCACTACATCTGAAGTCTTACTTGAGTATAACCCAACATACAGTCTTCAGCAATCTCAGACCAGTCAAAATACTGCCAAGTAATTGTTGATCACAAGTGACCAGTTAAAGAACACTTATATTTAACAAGTTTGTGTGATTATCACATGAAAAATGTGCTGAGGACAGAAAGCTTAGGGAATTCAGCAGCACACTGGACAAAAATGGAAATTCCTCTAAGATTTTCATTATTTTCAAAAGTAACTAGGCTACTTAAATGCAGAGATGCAATTATTGACTTGCAGGCCACAAATTCGCATAAAATGATCCCTTTTTCACTCTCCATTTGGATGACAGGATAGCGTAGAAGAAACAAGAATGTTTGCCTGGTGGGCTATATGTTTTTATTCACGCGTATCCAGAAATAATGGAACGAGTCCCTCAAACTTTCAAAAAATAATTTTCATCCAACAGAGACCTAACCTATGAAAATTTCACCCAGCAGCCACAAGTTTTCAGAAAGTTATGAGCTGCTGAAAATGGGGGTAGTATGGAAAAYGTCACACAACCTGAACAGTAGTAGTCATTTTCTCTCCTCCTGTAATGTGTTACAGTATAATTTATTCATGTTCCAAAGTACATTAGGTAAAAGTAAAGAATTCTTAGTGCTGAAAGAGTTAACTCAAATCCTATAAAAGTCAATACAGTTTCTCACATGTAAGATTAAGGTGGGAGTTTTGCCTCAATTAACTGTTTTCCAGTTAATGACTAAATGAGCAAGATTCCATTTTGGTTAGAAATACAAAATGCTTGTCAAAATGCCATTTCCTACTGAATTTCAGTTTCCTGCCCTGGGAAAACAACCCCTAATAGCTTCCTCCGCCCCCTATTGACTAGCTCCCTTCACATTTTCCCTGCTCTTTGGAATAATTATAGCAATTCCTAAGCATAAAAATGCTTGCTTGCAAAGTATGTTGTTTTAAATTAATTCTTCAGACAGAAAAGCTCTTCAGAAATTAAAACGTACTGTTTTCAAGCTATTGTGCTATAGTGCCTCCTCCTGCTTTTTTAGTGATCATCTCCACTTTTCATACTGCAATGAGTTCCTTTTGTTGTTCATTTCATAGAATTCTACAGCTTGATTTTTTGTTGGTTTATTTTTTACACAGAAATTAGATTTTTTCACCCATATAAAAATCTGTTTACACAGGATCAGAATCAGGGCAGGGTATGTATTTAATTACACAGTATGTCTTATCCTTGAAACGTTAATGGGTAAAGACAAAGTTTATTTTCTCAAAAAAAAGTTAAGTCCCTAATGTATTTAGATTGATTTGAGTTAATAGGCATCATTCACTGCAAAGTTTGTTTTTATACTACCTTTTTTTTCTTGAAACCATCAGAAATTTCCATTTTACAGTAAAGATTGCAGTCTGTTCTAAGCAGGCCAGGACTTCCAAAGCTTTCTTTAAATGCCTCAGCTGAATACCAGCATTCTTTCATCCCATTTCACACACTGAAGTACCAAAAGGGTAAATAACTTGCAATATCATTTTTGACTGACTTGACTTTGAAAAAGGCACAACCTACATAAACAACTGAGCAGTTGTTAGGTGCTTAACTAGATCTCTAAATGATCCCATATGCTAGTCTGCTAATGCTGGTAATGATTATAAACACCTCAGTTCATCATATTAATGAGTTATAGCCAATAGAAAAGGACAGAATCTATAACTTTTCCACAAACTTAGTTAAATGTCAAGGTTTTTAAAGGCCTAGTTAGCAAGTATATTAGATGAGATATGTCAGTTTCCCAATTTACGACTCTGACTTGTCTCTTGTGATTCCTTATAGCCTCTAGCCATTCTCCTCTTACCTGAGGCATTCTCTGGCAAAAACCTGATGCTTCCAGTCATTCTGCATTCTTGTGTTCCTTCAAAAATAATTGGACAGGCACCTCTCCATAAACAATCATCATTAGTCACATAAGGTACACAGATAAGCATACCATACAAATAAGTTTCAATAGAATATCTCGAGCCAAATAATAATAATTTGGCCACCATGCTAAAAATGTGATTGACAGGGAGTTAATGCACTTAACACTTTTCCAGCAGGCTGTTAAAATTAGTTCCTTGATGCTCAAAAAGTCCTGCTCCCAGAAAAGTGACACCGACATTGACCAGTGAGTTTGTTGCTGTTCAGTAACCGGCTCCATTTCCAGACTATATGATTAAAGTCATTATGGGAACTGTCAGTAGGAGGGAAAAAAATGAAAACTGTCATAAGAAGCAACTGTTGGAAATCTTAGGATTTTTTTACGATGCTAAACTATTTTAAAATATTGTCTAATTTTAATATCACAATATCCAGCCATACAATAAGGATCCATATAATTAAAAAAATCCTTTGAGGTTATACCATAAATGGTATACACGTCCTTCTTTGTTACTTATATAGTAGAAAGGAAATTAATCATAAATTTCCTTTTACATGAAAGAAGAGTGAATTAGCTTACAAAAACGAATCCCTCTTTTAAAATGTTACCATCATATTTAAATCCTCTAAATTAAATAAATAAAACTAGAGAGTTGGGGGAGAAAAAACAAGAATTCACAGTTGCAAGAATTTTGTTAAAAGAAAAAGCCTGTCAACAACATTATCATTTCTAACATCAATCCTACAGAGCCAATTAGTTGCTTCATGTGAATGTACTAAATTAGAAAGATAAAAATGTCCTAATTTCAACTTAAAACTTTCCTAAATTTATTGTAATATTTGATGCAATTATATAGGAATAATTTCACAGAATAGTTTACACTCTTAAATACCCACTAAGCTCTGTTTTAATTGACCCACTGAATGCACTGTAAATTGTTGTCAGTTATATAGAGATCACAAGACTTACGTCATGGGTTGCTCAAATAGACATAAATTATAGTATTTGTCTTGTATTTGAATATTTCAGTAGGCTTTACTGATTTTTTTAACAAATTCACAAATACTTAAATCTTAAGCTGTTTAAAGATTTGGGTTTTTTCATATCAACGTAACGATCTGACCCTTTCCTTACTTATGTTTAAAATATTTTTATAGATCAAGAGGGTGCTTAAGAAGATAGTGTCTTTGTCTAATACAATAATGCCAACACTATAATTTTCTTATATTTATTTTTCTTTTCTCACCTGCTACGCCTAGGTTTTGACATTAAGAATATTGTCTTTGATATTTTCAGCATTAAAAACCACTTTATGCTTTGGTTCCATTTTACTCCCAGTCAGAAAGATCAGAAAAAGCTCAAGTCACACAGTGAGAAACTTTATCCACTGAATGAGACATTATCCATTCCACCAGACTACAAATCAAAGAGTATCTCTTAGGCTGCTTAAAAATTCATTTTAAAATCTGATCCTGATTGTACTTTTATGGTAATTTCATACCATCAATCATCCTTTTACCTTTAGTCTCTAGGTCCACTGCTTTCCCCATAGATCTCATTCACTCTACCTCATTATAATTCTTTAGGTGAGAAAACAGGGTAAGAAACCTTAACAGAAAATGAGAGAAAGATGTAAATTTCTCGAGAAAAGTCAGGTTCACTAAGAAGCATAGCTAATGATATGTTCTGATCTATATTTTTTTTTTTAAATTAAAAGATGGAGGGGGATAGAAGAGAGTGAAAAACACATTGCCCATGCAAATAATGTGTTTGTAATCTGTATTCTAACTCAACAATATCATTTATACAACTAAGCTGTCAAAATATCTTCTTAGGTGGAGTTCCTTAAAAAAAGAATAAAAGAAAGATTTTTGGAGCTCCACAGAACTTTTCCTAATAAGCGCTGAACTTCCTAAGATTCTGCACTTTCCATTACAACTAAGGCTGACCCGTCTTTGCTATTACTCTAGATTATGTAAATTGTAATAATTAGGAAACGGAACTAACTGTACAGTGCTAGAAACATACTGATCAAAACCCCTTTCTTACACCTAAACTTACACTACTTCGTTATATAAAATGAGTATGTAACCTTGTTTATTTCTTCAGCAGTGCTGATGCCTTCACCAAGAAACAGCTGATCACAGGAAGGGAAAGCGACTCTATATTGTTCTGTCAAACAGTTCTCAGTGGCAGCTAAAATTCTTGGAAATAGTTGAAATCTAGTCTACGTGTGGTGGTTTCTACATGAGTCATACTTTCCCAGAAGTCAGTATTATAGTTTTACTCTTTTCATTTGAATCCTGGCCATAATGAAAAGCCTTTTTTACAGCATTGAGAGATATGACAAATAATGAACCCACTATTCGAGACATCTAGACTGGAAGAAAAACTGTTGTTAATCACAAGGGAAAAGAATGATTTTTCCAATACTGTGGGCCCATCCCTGTTACAGTTCCTAATGTCTTTAACAAAATGTAGCCATAAACCACTGAATAGTGGTAATAGCAATAATCCCTCCAAAATGGTTTGTTACCAGCAGTTAGTGACCAGTTTCTTAGTTAATGGCCTGAGGGGAAAGGCTTTAAAAAAGCTGTGTTCACTGTTTCCTCTCAGGCAATTTAACTGGCTGCATTAAACTGTACTTTCATTGAGCTTCCTAACATTTGTACTCTGATAAAATTCTAGTCAGGGAAGGGAATGAGGTGGCGGTGGAGTAGGTCATCACTGTACTTTGTAACAGAAACATTAATACAAAAAAGTTATTGAGTGTCTTACTACTCTGAATGATGTTAGGATTTGGTACTGATAGTAATAATAAATTTCAAAGTCTTTAAATATCATGCAAAATTAAGTAATTAGCAACTTTATCTGAAGAAAGATGAAAGAGTCTTCAGCTTTATGGTATGATACAATGCCCTTGAAACAATCAGGGAATACAAGAAAAAACATTATGTGCTTTCATGCAAAATCAAAATGCTAATCTGAAATGCTCATTTATTTTCATAAACCAAGTAAAAAGAGTACCTTATTTGGAAGAGTATCACATGCTAGCGTGATGCATAGTAATACTAAAAAAGTTAATAAAACATGAGTACAGGGGGGCATATAAAACAATTAATATACAGTTTTCATTTGTATTTTACTGAGTTAATACACTGTTTCATAAAGTGCTTCCAACTATGTCATTGATGTACAGGCTTACGCAAGTGGGATTTTTTTTTTAAATATATATATGTTTTATCCATACTTTATAAAAAACATTTTCAGTAGATTAAAATATTGTACAACACAGTGCTCTATTAAAAGGTAAAGCAAGAATATTCTTTCACTATTTTAGTTGTGTAACAAGCTGTAAGTCAGTCAAACACATAAACAACACTATGCTGATTACTCTGCCTGCCTCCACAACTCACTGGGTTTAAATGGTATCTCTTCGTTTTTTGCTCGCATGGGTAAAAAGACTCATTAATCAGAAACTTTTTCCTGAGTATGGCAGTAAAGTCAAAGGAATGATTGGCATTACACAGAACACTGTAACATACACACAGGAATATAGGCTATTAGGCACAGCATATTAAAAAACCCCAAAACAAAATACTCTACGTCTTTGCTTGCACTATATAGGATGAAGTAATGATAGAGGAAAGAACCACACATCATGTGTAGGGAAGTGGGGGCAACTGGAGAGAATTTGAGGTTTCTGGAGCCCCAGCATGAACAGAAGGAATCAATTCTGGGGAACTCTGACAACCTGCCTTATAGCTTTGGCGAAAGGTTGTAGATGGCACAATCCCGAGTGAAGTTACTTTTGTGCAGGAGACTAATGTGAGGGTTTGTTGGGACAGAATTCTTCGTTCGTGCACAGCCTGCATGAGACACTCGAGCAGTTGGTACCACTACCCAGCTGTATTATATGCAGTAAGACTTAGTGAAACTGGCTTTTTCATGAACCTTGCTTTCATTAAAGTACTATTGGAGCACTTTTTGCTGTCAGGTCCCAGTTCAAGTCTCTCTAGCACCCACCATAGGGAGAATCCTATTCCCAGCAATTTTGAATCTACCATAACTACCATATGCAGTAGACTATCATTTTACAGAAGTATCAATGTTTTAAAACTGCGTTCTCGTGCTGAGGTGGGCTGTTCATTCTAACTGTATCATCTAACTATAAAGTCAACTGAATTATTGTGAGTAGAATAAACTATATCGCGCACAAAAATTTAGAAATAGACAGACATGGTGTTTGTTGGTGTTCATGCAGTTAAGTCACTCATAGGATGTCTTAAGTAAATAAATAGTGGTAATAAGCAGCATTAAAAATGACTGAAATGGAACAATTAGGTAGCAACACTGGGATTTTAATATAGTTAGGTGGAAATGTGAAGGGGACAAAGAAAACTAGCAAGAAGTGGAGAGAAGGCTTATGCTTTGAGAGCAGAGACAAAGATTTTCATGGGAAGCAAAGGCCGAATACCCTTGGGAAAGGCCCTAATCAAGAAAGAGACTTATTTTAAAGAAGGCATTTTATGTCACATTTACAATATACAATTACAACAAGCTGAAATATTTTTCTTTAATAAGAGAAGAGTAACTGCACTTTTTTTTCCATTGTGTGTTATATACAAGAGGAGCTTGAAAACCTTTTGCTTTTTGTGGTTTTCCCAGCCTTCTTAATCCTCAAAATATCAGATGTTAATTCCGGTTTTGCTGGAGGACATCTTTGTGGATGTACCTCCTGTACCTTAATTGAACTGATAAGAGATAAGGGACTGAACATTTAATAATACATTCTTCCTTCAAAGAATTAATGAAACACGAGTATGAAACATTAATGGAATTACTTCATATTAAACTATCCAGAGAAGGTGCTAAACATAAAGGGCCTCGTCATTCAGGTGACTGTATAGGTTAAGCACTCTGTTTGGATAGAAGGGGATTGGAGGAAATCTGGGCTCCACTGGACATTGCTTCATCTCTAACCCCTACAAGGGGCTGAGCTGTTACACGCACTTGTCTGAGGCCAGGCAAGGTTTCAAAACATCAAACTGAAGGCTAGTTTCTTTGAGCTGAGGGACTTCTCAGATCAAAAGCTGAGCAGAGGAAGGAAAATAGAGTGGACTAAAAGCAAGAGAGAGAGATGAGAGAAAAGAAAGGTATTTTTGTGGCAACAGAGCTGGCTTGGTGGTGTCTGATTTGGATAGTTTGAAAGCAGAATTACTTGTGTGCAATTTGAATCATCTCTGTTCAAAATAAAACAATTTGTGTTCATTTTGAATAGAAAGACACCTGGAAGCTGGGGCATTTCTCTTTTGACTGTAGAAATCTTCATCATTGTAGAATCCTGATTCTGCTATGACTTTGGATGCAGCAGTATTTGTTTCACACTGACAATTTCTGTCAGATTCACCACAAAAGACGTCTGACGTAGGAAAAGTTCCCACCTCTGATAGCCTCTGTAGAAAGAGCTGGACTGGCGACAGCGACTTGATTTCTAGACAATTTTCTTCCACTGATGATAGAGCAACAGCTGATGACTGAGGTGGGAATTTGAAGAGATTGTAGCTGGTGGATTTTGTGTTTAACAGCATTGTGGCAATTTACAGAGATATACAAACTGCCAGGTACAAAAATAAACATTTTAAAGTTACTTCTTAAGAGAATTTTGCCATAAGGATGACTGTATTGCCTACCAGTTGTTTTGCAGGAAGTTGTTTGCTCAGGAAGACTGGCAGACAAGTGCCCTGCTGGTGCCAAAGCAGTGATTCTTTGCTTTCTTGGTTTTTCCTTACGTTCTCCAAAGAACTCACAACTTGCTTCACTTCCTAATGTTTTATTTAAATCTCAGTGAGGTGATGGAGCATGGGAAAAGACCTCCTATTTCATGGCTGATCCTCCTTTCAAATCTCCAGGCTCAAACAGAATTGCATAGTATTATGTGACCCTTTGCACTGACTGTTCTGTCAAAGCTTTGGCCGCATAGTGCCCATGGTCAGTAACAAAGTGATCTCTACCATGACTTCTGCAGTATTAGCAATGGTGAGAGAAATATAGCTCTTCCATTTAAAAAAAAAAAAAAAAAAAAAAAAGAGAGAGAGAGAGAGACACACACACAACAACTTGGTTTTGTTTAAAATCTTTTTCTACTTTACTCCTCATGCTAATACATTTGTGACAAATATTATTTTCCCAGATGACACTTGTATAGTAGGTCTATAGGAAATGTCAGCCAGAGAAAAACACTCCTGCATTAATGTGCATTCTGAAAGCCTTCTCATTATTTCTCATGCCAACTAGAAGCTTACTAAATAACAAAATAGAATGCAAATAACAAAATAATGCAATTAAGCTCATATAAAGTTGGGGTGCTCCAGAAATAGCAGAGAAAAATTGCACACAATATTTATGTATATATGATTCCCTTAAGAAAGACGGGGTACTGATTTTATGCACACTTTATATTCTTATCACTCAAATCATGTGGGGAAAAAAAAAAATTAAGGTGATACTGTGCTATGGAACAACAAACAGTGATGAGTACAATGGAATCTGTCAGGGGTCATCTTTATGGATCCTTTCAAAATAAATTTCTGTATGGGAACTGCAGTAGGGCCAAAAAGGAAAGTTCAAAAAATATCCCCAAATTTATGAGATTTTTAAAAATGAATGAGGGTGATTTCTTAATCTTTTTAGCAGATTAGATCACATCTAATGTTTGCAAGAAATTCTTCTTCCCCAAATTTTTGTTCTGAATGAGACAATGAGCAATCATTCCTTGACCACTTTCTTCATACTAGTAATGATTATACAGGCCTCTAGCTATTCTTCTTTCAGTCAACTCTTTCTAGTTCACATAAGCCTTTCTCTTACAGAAACTATTCCCTACCCTCAATTGTCTAGATGATTTTGCACAGATCCAAGGACGGACTTCCAGGGGGATTGTCACAGAGAACAGGAGGACTATATACACAGTACTAGTACCCTGAAAAATGAKGAATGCCCAGTATGTCTGTCCAGTCCGTCCTGCTCTTAGGCATATAAAACTGTAAAGTTTCATAAACGTGCTGGTCCAGAAACTAAAGCACAGTATGACACATTACAGAGACTGTGCAATTTTCTTAAGCAAGACAAATTACTGTAATCTATTAAAGGGATTTTTCTTCAGATATTATTTTAATGAGGAAGGTTCAGAATGTTCCTGATACCAAAATCAAAAAAGGGTCTAGGACAAGAAGAAACATTCTTTTAACTATCTTAAAAACAATCTAATTTAAGCTTAGAGCAGAGAATAGAATCAAAGATAGCCGGTTCAAGAGATTACACTCATCTACTTAGGGAACAAAAAGATGTGTGACCTGGATGGCCAGTTAGAGGTAAGAGTCCTTATAGTTAGGAAACTAGAAAGTAAGTAATTGCACAGCAGCTATTGCCAGAACATTATTAAGAAACTTAGTGTAAATAATTTCAAATAAATTAGAACATGCCTGCACGTGGCCAAGTAGCATTTATCTAAATAGTGGAGGCTGCCATATCCTGAAGTGGAACTCAGCTTCATGTGAATGGCTGAAGCTACTATGGAAAATCTCCTTTTTTCTATGATAATAATCTCACTAATAACTGTTACCCTTAAAATTATGGGGTTCTTAATCAAAAGAAAGGATTGAGTCCCTACCACATATACACAGATATGTTACGAAATTAATGTCACAAGCAATAGAAATAAATACTGAATCTCACTGGATTCAGTAAAATTATTCTCTCTTCTTTCTGTTGGAGAAAGAGACTCCAACAGAAAGTCTCCTTTAGAAAAAGTCTCTCTCTATCATAAATACAGTATCATAAATCTAAGCAGTAGAGAAATATTTAGTTAAAACTATAATTATATATACATACATATTAACATATACACATCATTACAGCCTCTTGCTATTTGCCTTTTTGTTTCTTTAGTGAGCTATCAACAACATTTTCAAGGGTGATTTTTTCTGGAAAGCATGAAGTTGGACACCCTTTCTTAAGTAAAATTGTAAAGTTCACACAGTCATGAAACTCCAAGAAAGGAGTCTTGGAGAAAAACCTTTCATATAGCTAAGAATTTTTAAATAAAATTATTTTTTAAGTTAATAAAATTGATAAAATTTAAACTTCAGAACATTTTATATTTAATCCTTAGTATATTTAACAAGTAAACATAAACGAGACAATACAGTTACGGGAATTAGCAACAGAATTAGCAACACAGAGCATGTCTAAGGAAGAAAAAATAAGCTCTTTCTCTAACATGCTACAGATGATGAGCAATAGTCTTTATTTAAAATAATTTGAAGGGGTTTAGATGCTACAGTAGGGAACAATCAAGTAATAAGACACAATTTTCTCTGCCTTCCAAAGGGTCCCTCTATCTTGTGTATCCTCAGATTTGCTTGTCGGATCTGACTATAGCATTCTAAGTAAGGATATATTTCTTTTAAAGAAGTGGGATTATATTTTCAACCCATTTCTTTACAACCTGTTGCTCTTCACCATGCTAAGAGTATTTTTATTCTAGCCTAACATTAAGGACTTTAGAGAGAACATTTTAGAAGTTGTATTAAGAGTGATCTCTGCTGAGAAGAACAACAAAAGTGCTGGTTGTAATTGTGAGGGTAACTTTGCTCATAAAAACAAGTAAAGCAGAAGACACTGCAAGTTACTTACATGGAGTTAGCAAAGGTCCAAGCATGTGTGATGCACACTCCCAATAGTTCCTCTGCTCCAGAGCAATGGCAGCAATGTCAATAATGGACAGCCAGTCCTACATGTCTGAAAATCCACAGAAGAGAATGCTGTGAAGAGTGTTGACTAGCAGTGCCCTGGGAGTTACTTTGCTTTCAAGAGACTGACTGCATTCTTTGTGCTTTTGGCAGCATCGCTAAGGAAAAAAAAAAAAAAAAAAAAAAAGCATTCTTGGATCTGAATTTTGTTTTCTATTGTTGAAAATTATTTCTGAAACCAAAAGAATATAGCTTTGCATCTGTTAGGATCTACAATGTTGAAAAGATCAAAAACTTATTTTGGCTGGTAAACTGAGCAAACATGGTATGACAGTTAAAGAGAAAACATCTGTAGAAACTATACTTTTAGACGTTAAATTTTTGAGAGAGTGCATGTCTTAGTGTAGAAGAAATTTAACATACTTTTCCATTAGGTTTTATTTATAATTTTTAAATTGTCTGTGTATATTTCGGGGTAAATTCAAAATTTAACTCAAATTTGAAAAATATAACTAGCCTGTTTCTGTGATATATCTCCACCACCACCACCTTTTTTTTTGGCTTTTTATCTGTTTCTGCTGTTGACAAAAACTCAACTACTTTCAATGTAATGTTTTTCTAGTGTCCCAAATGTGACCTTGATCACCCCTTCTTCTGTTAAGTCTTCAGAACACTCTTGTCACAGACAGCCATACTTTTCCAGAATAATACTAAACAGCTTGAGAATTTATTCAGTCTTCAGTTCTAACCATATCTTTTTCTGCTCCCTCTGATCAATCTGTCTTGTGTGCTGCTTTACCCTGGTGTATTGTTTTCTTTCCTGCCCATATTTCTGAACAAGTCTATTTAGATAGTCCGTTTCATCAATTTTAACATCAAACTCTATCATTACCTGGTTTGCCTTAAAAAAAAAACAAACTTCCGGGAATCCCATAACATCCTAACTTCAGAGCAGCTGTCTACCTAGTGAAATAAAGACATAACTTCATTATCATGTGCCAGCATCCCTGGTTAGCTGAACCCAGCTAACACTGGAAACAATAGCCCACAAAGAAGGGTGCAGCATGAGCTTTGCGAGGCAGCAGTCCACAGGATCCTTTTCCCAGGATCCTTGGAAACATTGTACTTTGGTTGTGGAAGGCCAGTACAGCCCTTGATCTGACCACATAAAATTGAGGAACTACTCTTTCATGTGGGCCTTATTCAGTATTCTAGTCTGAAAATGTCTTTCTTCCTAATTGTATTTAATACATGCACTGTCTCTGCCACTGTGAATCCCACCCACTATCCTGAAACAAAAGCAGGAGTTATGAGTATGGTTAAATACTTTGTTAATAATTATTTTTATCCCAAATTACCACATTGCAGTATCATAATGTTTTACTAAAACATTTTCTGCACTGTTTATGTAATATCACTTATATATCCTCATAAGAGCATAACATAACACCTGCCAAATCAGGCAGAAACAGATGTTTTCTGTTTGTGATAACATGTCTCTGAGCTATAAAAAAGCATATGACATCTCAGTGCAGAATTATGACACAATTTTCCCCGTTTGGATGTTTCCTTCTCACACTTCCACCTACTCCTGGTTTACACTCTGAAACAGTTATATGAAGCCTCTACCCCTTTTCAAAGCCAGATAGAGTTCTATGGTTGAACACCAAGCTATTTTTTTTTAATTTACTATTTGTTGCTCCCTAAATAAAAATGTTTATTCCTTTTTAAAATTCTATTAAAATCTGGAACACAGTACAGTGATGAGCTGCTAGACTTATTATGTGCATATAAAAACACATATATATTTATATGTCCTAATCCATTTAGAACACCCCTTATTTAGGAAATGTATTATTAATTATGATCTCAATAACTATAAAACAACTAAAAAGCAATGCACTATGAACCATTTGGAAAGTAAGAATATTGTATTTCCTAAAAATATTCTTTAACAGGCATAAACTCTGAAACATCTGTTTTCCTAACTTTATTTATTTAGAGACTAAATCTGAAAATTTCATTAATTTCATTTGTTTCTATTTCCATCACATGATAAAATAAGTGAAAGGAGGTCATAGGCCATGTTCTCAGCTGGCAAAAATGGCATAGCTAACAGAGAAATGCTTTATGCTAGCTGAGAATCTAGCCTCACGTTTCTAAACATTACTCATTTACTATTTTAAAACATATTTTTAATTTAAAGAGTATGAGCCAATGGAATTTGGAATATATACACAGAAAGCTGTGAAGCATACTGCCTGTAATTACAGAAATGAATGTCAGATTAATACCTAATATCAGTCTTTGCTAAGATAATCAATGTTCCTTCTAGACAAACGAAATGCAAAAGATTTCCTATCTGCACTTTAGAACGGAGCCTAGTACAATGCTACATGGGAGTAACTTTTTACAGTGGAATTTATACAAAAGAGTATGTAGGGAATTCACTGAAGAGGAGATGGTGACATACTATGTTGAAGGAGAAATAGCCAAGCTAAAAAGAGGCTATATATAGGATTCTTAAAGTAGTGGTGAGGGGATAAATCACATGTAATACATTCAAAAATGGTCTTGGCAATTAGGAATAAATGAGTCAAAGCTGAGATGAAGTTTTAAACACAGAGAAGGATCCAAATATCCAGAGAAGAAAATCACTTTGAAGGCTGGACTGATTTCAATGGCACGAAATTTAAAAGTACAGAATACAAAATAACATATTTAGGGACTAAATGTGGAGAATGTTTCTGCAAGATTGAGTTAAACTCCTGAGCGGGTTCAATTTTCAGAATTATTGTTATGTAAATATCTAAAGCCTGGAGAAAGAAGTTGCAGTACATGGGAATGACACCTTTTAGTGACAACTTTGGAGGCATGAAGTCCAGAGCACGTGATGCAGGAGCATAAGTTCCTTCCGCTTGGAACAGGGTTCCGACTGGAATCTCATTCGAGATCTTGGACTAAAAGGGATTTATCAGTGTCACATTATTTGCACTTTTCTAAGTCACCTTCAGCTCAGCTAATCCCATCTCTGGCAGGAAGAAACAGGCTACCTCTGCATTTGCTAGCTTGTCAGATTTCCTCTCATGCTCTGGCAGCTAATACCATGCTAAGACATGAGATTTGTAGGGCTTGCTTTGACTTACCTTTATCCCTGGCAAAACAGGTTTGAAGAACTGAGCTGAGCAGCCACTGCTTTGCAGCTACAAATCTGGCTACTGGGTTTGAGTGTTTGCTGGAATGTTCTTTATCAATGTCATAATTTTAAATTTTCTGCTTAATTCCTCTACCAGCCATAATTGATCATATTCTATAGCAAATAATCTATCAGAAACATACAGTGGTATGAAGTTTTTTATAAGGTATTTGTCACACCAAAATGTTACATGGGGATTCTTAAACAGAAATCCTCTCTTCTCCTTTAAGTCTACCTGCTCTGCTGGAATTTCCTTCTCAGATAGAATTTCGTCCTCCAGCATCAGTCACTCCTTTATCTCAGCTCTTGCAATGCTGTAGAGAAAAGGCCTGCTCCAAGCAACACTACTTTGTGGCCTTCTCTTTACCTAGTACTGGATATTTCTTCTCATCTCTGTTGGATGCAAYAGTGCTAGTTTCTGTTCTTTCTGAAGTGGCTTGGGAAGAGCACTCTTCTCCATTTCAGAGTCTGCTTCTTTCCCCCATTTTTATTTAGAAAAGGATGAAGCATAAACATCAGCAGCTTCTTCTAACACAGCACAATTTCCCTGGTACCCAAATACATAAATCAAAGCTACCACTATTAATGTTTTTGGCAGCTAAGATGATATGCTAAAAGGATACTTTATGTTCCCCTCCCTTAAGAGAAATGCCAGATAAAATTGTTACTCTGTTTAAATGGTGCCTGACTGAAGATCTTGTTAACACGTGGAACAGATAGAGCAATAAGAAGGTACTCCCTTCATCAGGATATTCCCACCTTGTAACTCAAACCTATCCTACTGAAACTAGCTGAGAATGAAAAGTCTGTTTACATGTTAAATCTGCCCTGGACATCACACCTTTTCTTCAAAACTGCCAGGCGCTGTACTTGGCAACATTGGTATCAGTCCACTGGATATCCAGTTGTATTTACCTGCATTTTCACTCTTTTTTCTCAGGCCTGACAGTGTTTTTCCTCTATTTTCTCTCCAGAAGTTTATTCAACAGGTTTTTAATAACTTACCTTCTTCCACTAACATTAGTTATGCCTTCTTTTCTTCACATTCTAACCACTATCTTTAAATCTTTCATCCTCCTCCACGCTTCCTGATTTTCCTTCACTAACCATTTGTATTTCTTTGAATTACCTGTTTCATGTTAGAAGTTTATTCTTTCTCTCCTCCTCTTTCAATCTTTATCTCAATGTCAATCTTTATTTCAATCTTTATCTTTTTCTGAAAAGTCATTCTCAATTTCCACATACTTCCTTTTCCAAAGGATTTCTAATCAGTTCACTAATGCATAAAGTTATATTCCTTTCTTCTTCCTGGAGATTATTCTTCATTGTTCAGTTCTTCTTACTGTCTGTCTGCAACTTGCAGCTTGCACTGAGCCGCCCAGCTAGATATCTGCGGCAGCTGTTAGTTGTTTAGGGCAAACCTACACATATATGCATATATAAGTTGTTTAGGGCAAACCTACACATATATGATATCCAAGAAGCAATAAGAACCCTAACGCTCCTTGCATCCACACATACAACATCTTAATGTTTGCTAAAGAAGTCTGACAGGCATAAAGCAGCCAGGAGCCAGGGCTCTAGCTCTGCAGTTGCACCAGTACGCTCAGGGAGAGCTAGAGCTCTGTTTTACATAGCTGTTCATGTATGTTTACATGCTGTGACTCAGCTGGGAATGACAAACAACTAGGAGATGCTAAGGACTCTCACTTTCCACATCTTTTGGTCTACCTCACGACAAGTTTCAGGTCAGCTCAAAACACTGATGAATGTATAGAAATTTGCACTAAAAGTGCAGTCTGTTACAATGGATCTTGTGAGTGTTTGAAGTCCCTTCTTGTTTAAAAAGTTCCTTTACTATATTTAACTGTAACACTGCGGAGAGGCTTAGCATGAACTGACATCATCAAATGTAGAGGCAAATTATGAAGAATGCCAGATGACAAGGGGTGAAACTGCCTACCCATAAAGGCATACTATGTGAATCTGTCCATTCTTCTGGTCAGATCTGAGCTCTGCAGGATATAGCAATGGCTCCATATCTTACACAGCCCAGTCCAATGTTATGTTACAAAAAGCAATCTGGACATTTTCTCCCTACTAATAACTAGCAGGATCTCACCTGTATAATTAAAGAGCAATATAACCACTTTAAGTTTAACCACTTAACATTTAATTTACTAGCCGTGTATATATTTTGGTTTTTAATGTTAAATTAGGTGAGTCAGTTTTGTAGTTTGTTTTTATAATACAACAAAATTCTAGTCAAAATAACCACAGAACATATATACAAGGTGAAGACATTGTATCAGAGAAGAAAGAGCCCTCTACCTCAATGAATAATTCATTTGTGAACCATGGAGGTGATAAAAATCTGAGAACAATAAATAAATATAATCTACACCACAAAGCTTGGGAGTGCTGAGTGGGGGTTACTCACTTGAGCTCAAAGATAGGAGAAACAGTTTGGTTCTAGCTGCCCTGCTGAAAATGCCAAGACTGTTATCTACTATGTTAATATAATCAAAGCTATGATCATGATCTCTTCAACCTCAGGTGCAAAGAAAATACTACTGCAGAAAAGCAGCTATCAATTGTTTCTAAACCAACTGAAGAAAACAAGTAGAACATGTTGCTAATCCAAGCTGATGACAAGAGTGTAGAAAATTAAGAGACCTTTACTGCAAAAAGATCTTCAGTGGCTGGAGGCAGAGAATGTAGGAAATTTACTGTGGGCTGTAATAATTGCTGTCTGCCCTGGGAAATGGCATCAAGGCCAGAGCAGTCATGGCTCCATGCAAGCACATCCTCTAATTATTGAAAAACCTGTGTAGAGTCTCAATGTTAATCAGTCTCTCAGAGACTTCAGCTTTATGTGGTTAGTGCAGATTTATGGCATTTTTCTTTTCTTGTTATTAAAACTGATATTTCACAAGGAAGAAACTATCTCCAGACAACTGTTAAAATGCAAAGTTTCAGTCATAAAAGAGAACTGCAGGATTATTCTGAGACTATTCCACAGAGAACCCAAACAAGAAGGGTAAGAAACAAAACATCAAAGACACAAGGAAAAATGGAAAAAGATGAGACTTTAAAATATTAACTAAAGATGCAACAGTTGGCCTATAGATTCAAGAGGTTATAGTGTAATTAATTAAGTGCTTGTTACAATTAGGGAAATAAACAGTGCATATACTAATGCATGAATAATACATAACTATAAAAAAAGTAAAACAAATTGAGAGGTTTGCATGGCCATGTTACCAGAGTTATTTGCATTATTGTATCAATGATGTCCTTAGAAAACAATCAAACCCAGAACTTTAAAATTCTATTACATGGCCACAGTTTGTTTCCTTTTACTAGTGCTGCAGTAATAGTATAATGTACAATTTCTGATTATTCCACAGGGACGATTTTAAATTATATTTTGGTCCATAATGCTGAAGCAATTTTGAAATATTATACGCAATGGTCTTTGCCAAATAATATATTTAATCAATAATGTTTCAGATTTTCTACCAGCTGTGTCTGCAAATTTCTGGCAAACAAAGTGGAAAAAGTTGTGTGTCTCAAGATCTTTTCTCTTACTCTTACATATTACATCACTCCCTACTTTCCAGAAGTACCTGCCACTTCATAAATAGTAGAACCCTGGGAAAGTTCACAGAAATGAAACCATAAAAATTGCAAACTTCTATGTCACTTACAGGATTTGAGAAGGGCTTGAGGGGGGAGATAGATATGTTAGTCACACATCATTTAGTTGTTGTCATCATTTTGAAAAATATGAAATAACAGATCTGATTTGTCTACAGGTTTTAATTTACTAGTGATGGCTCACTGCTCTTCAGTGGGCTAAATTAGCATCAAAATAGTATTTCCGGAAAGACATGCATAAATACTGCGTAAGAACTGACTGCAGATTGTACTTACAACCCAGAAGTGGTACGTTTACTCTGTATAGAAAAAGGCTGTTCCAGATACCCAATTATCTATATGACAACAGGAAGTTCAAAAGATGTAACTGGAATAAGCAGTGGGAATGCCTGAATCAGAGCACAAGACTGGAATCAAAAAAGCATATGCAAACTGACACCTGACATCGGGTCTTTATTCCGCTTATGATGCTAATGCTTGAAAAGAAAATAAGGACTAAAATACCATGGATATAAGTGCAGGAAAGATGCAGAATGAGTTAAAGTACAAAAAATTGTATGGAAAAGCAAGCAATGTGTGTTCAATAATTCTCTCATCAGCATACAAATCTCTTGGGTATAAAGACATCCAGGACAGTATTTTAGACTAACTTACAGTCCATAACCTTAACTATGATGGTATGATAACTTAAATCGTGTCATGTGCACTCAAAAATGAATCACAGCTGCAGCTTTTACTACCTGATTTACTCTGAAGATGCAAACAATCAGGTACAACAATCAAGAAACATTAAAGCAGTCAAGTGCTTTATCTTCTGTAAAGATTATGACCAAGTCCAACTCACAAAGAGAATATGTATTTCTCATTTAGGATTTGAATTTGAACAAACCCCAGCTAATTTTGGGAGGAAAAACATGCAGTGGGGTCAGTATTTTATTCCCAGAATGGCATTTGAAAAATGTATCCCCATATGAAGTAACCTGGCTGCTACCAACCCAACTAATACTGCAATAATAGTTGTAATAGCAAATAAAAATAACAGGGGAAGCATAGAAAGCTGTTCATGCTAGCGTGTTTGTGAGCCAGGCAAAAGTAATTAGACTGATGATTACTAATTATGGATTATAACTCAGATGTCTATCAAAGAATAAAACCACTCTGTAATACTCTACTTGATGTTTTGTATATAGCAGTTTAGATCTACATATTCTTACCTGTATACATTTCTATTTCTCAGTATTAGCTATCACTCTCTGCCTTAGTAATAAGATGCATGTCCAGAAAAAATTGAGGGTTTCTCACCCTTTTATAATAACATCATGCTGAATTGCAACTGCATGCAGATTACATATTATATATAAACGTAGACGTGAAAGTCTAGGTTTTCACACTTGTTTCTCTATCTGCATAATTGTAACTGTGCACTTGAATATTTACGTGTTCACTTTTTAGCACATTAATTTGAAAACATGAAAAACTGCGTTTTACTGGGTGAAATATCGTGTGAAGTGTCACCTTTATAAAATACAGTATTTACAGTAATTACTGCAAACTGCAGTATTGCTATTGTTACTTATAGTGTCTTAAATCATTGCCACAGAAATCCTGTAGTCATATTTTTAAAAGGAGGAGAAATGCTTGATTTGTACAGGTAAATATAATTTACATTCCCAAAACTGTGTTAATGCACAGGAAAATTAACAATAGTTAGTCAATTTAACTTTCAAATCATACATACAATTATCAGCTATATTTATCCTCTGCTTCAACTATGCAAACATACAAAAGTATAACACTTATATTTATTCTATGATACATTATTATCAATTAGTGAAAATACAGCTGACAGCATTAAAAATATAAACAGAAAGTGAATTTTTCTAAAGACTTAGTTCACTGCTTTTCTAACCTGCCACTTACTGGCATTATAATAATGAGAGATTAAAATAAATACAAGATTTTTGGATAAGAAACTGTCTAACTGAATGGAATCTTTTACGACTGAATGGCAGATTTGATTAGAGCTTCTTCACTTATAAATGAAACAGATACTCTGCAAAGACTTAAAAAGTTTAACTCAAAATTGTTCCATTAAGCAATCAGTGGCTTTATAAGAATATATGCATGATTTTCATTTTATTTCATTAATTATTTAATGAATTTTGCTTCATTTTATTTTATAAGCCATCCACAATTTTATGTTGATAGCCTACCTTTGCCACTACCTGTACTAGACACTGTAAGTGGTGTCTTGATGTGTTTTCATGTACATAAATAAGTTATCTGAGATGAATGGACCTTGACTAATTCTTTCCGGGGAAGAACGAAATACGTAACTCTTATTTAACTTCCACATGGATATGACTGTGCCATAAGCAGTATGATCTGCTTTTCTGGGCATGCCTGGCTATGTACTAGGTTTCCAGTGTTTCTGTGTGTCCCTGCAGTCCTGCTTGCCTACTCCCTATATGTAGGGATACAGAATTTTGTCCCTCTTCAAGAGATGATGCAAACATACTGAGAAAAATTTACTAAGATAAAGACCGCAAAAAAAGTCTTATAGGAAGAAGGCCCATTTTGCTATGAGTTCAAGGAAATTAGCTGTACGTGAGAGAAAGAAACACCAGTACTTGAAGGAAAACACTAGGTGCAGGGAAGAATCACTAGCTCTTTAGAAACATATGCTTGAAAACAAGCCAGATAAATATCTGTGTCACACATTTTTGTCCAGCTCTGTATATTGTTAAAATTAAAAACAATCAAGTGTAGGATCTCTGCAATGCCTGTATTTCATACACTTCAGTCATTTCTCTGCTATGGTACTTTAAGAACTTATGCCAATTAATTCGCAACTGAGAAAAGAAATATTAAATTCCTGAAGGCTCTTGGGGAACTTGTCTTTGTAATGAGTCCTTCCTGGTTGGATAGCAGGGACTCAGCTCTCAGAGGAGCATGCAAGACTGCATGCTAAGACTGTATACACAGACCAAAAGGCAGTGCCTAAACTCTGCTCAGGTTGAAAAGGGTAAGGATTCACTATGAGGCCTTAGTGAGAGTTTGGATGCAAAGTTTGCAGGGCAGACAAGAAGGTGGCTGTTAAAATTACAAAATTAGGTGATTATAAACCTACATTTTGCAAGATTCTTAACCCTGACCTTTTTAAGGTGTTACGGCAGAAAAGGCTGGTTCTGCAAAGCAAATAGGAGGAATTTTCTTGATTTCCAAACTCGTTACCCAACACCACTGTCGCAAGCCAATTTTACCATTTGTCTCTTCCTCTTTGGCTAGCTTTGGTTTAGCAATGCTACTGCCAGTTCCAAATATGCATCTGAACCCTTTCCCCCACCAGACTGAGCAGCTCTTTCCATTCTGTCGCTAGCAATGAGACACTCCATTTTCTGGGATGTTGTCCTATGGCTTTACCAGCTACTATTGACCTTCAATGAGCAGAGGCACAGGCACATCTTGGCTGAATCCTCTATACTGGGTTCTGGAGACCAGAAATTCCTCTCAACAAATCCAAGATCAAAGGCAGATGGGTGCTGACATTACAGCGTGTTGTCCAGCAGGAGATAATGTTGAATTTCATTATGGATGTTAGCTTCTAATCTTTCTTGCAGTAAACTCAAATTATTATCTTGAATACTGCTGTAATCCATCTCCCAGCTGAGCCATGTTACTAAACCACAATTTCAGTTCAGCTTGTTTCAAGACAGAGATACTATGTACTTAGCTGAAACTGTTTAAATAACATTGTTCAAACAAATTATCATTAATCACCCTGTAAGAACATACTTAAGACATTTAAGACAACATTTAAGACAAAGCTAAAGACTGATGTTGTTATGACATAAATGTAACAAATTGCTATAAAGGTTTTGAATTCACAGTCAAGTCCGAAGAAAAGGAGCCCTTAGCATCAGCCTCTCTTCTTTCTGGGCTTGAGAGATTTAAAATTCAGAAAGCCTGTATATTTGTGGAAAAATGATAGTCAGGATAGAGCAAGGTAGACAATATGCCTGAATTCTCTGCATCTGAGGAAACTGTCGTGTAAAAACGCTACATATATGTGTACTACAGTTACAATAGTGTGAAGTTTGTCCACAGAAGAATCAATGCGAAGAACATCCATTTTCAATAAACAGTGTGCTCTCCCAAAGCCTAATTCATAAGAAACTGTCTGATACAAACTTCTGTTTCACATTTAGAAAAGAATGTGACTCAACAGTTTTGGCCATGTGGCCACCACAAGACAAAGGCATTTACGTCAAAGCCTACTGCAACTGCACATAGATCCAAGTTCATCTTGCAATGTGTCTTTTTCTGGATTTATGGTCCTAAACTGCCATTGCCAGCCACTGTCTTCAATTTCACTCTCCAAAAGATGTTACTTTGACTAGATAAGCAAGCAGAAAAAGGGTAAGGCTAGACTGGACCAGTATTACTTTGAGTTACACTTAGACATCCCTGCAGATTGAGGGACAATAAATGTCACCTCCATCTCCGAACACTTTGTTTTGAGGCAGATCCATAAAGAATGAGTGAAGCTGTTCCTCCAGGGACACAGGGACAGTGGCTTATGCTGAGGAACTCCTGCTTCCCTGTTCTGGACATCTTGCAACAAGTTAAAAATCTTCCTTCTCTTTGCATGGTAGTGAAGAAAATCAGGCAAACATTACTGATTCCAGTAATGTATCATTCCAACAGAAGCTCTGTGCCTCAGCAGTACTTCACTGAATTCTCTGGCTTCATCAGTTCAGTTATTACTTTTGTATTATCTGGTAATTTAGATACAGTTATTGTAGGTTCTTCAGCCTGCGTTAGATATTCTCTACACTCCCCAGAGTTTTGTATCCTGTTTTATACTTTTTCTCTTGTTTTTATCAGTTGTCACCTATTGTGTCTCAGTATTTCACTCTTGGGTGCTTCAATTATATATGAATGTGATGTGCTTCACAGCAGCTAGTTTCCATTTGCCATCTAAATATCTTTGTACATGAATGGAGTAACCTACATTTAACTTCACAGACAGTTGTGCAAATCTACTGTATTTCAGCTTTTGGGTTTTGGGTTTTTTTTTTTTGTCTGCTTGCTTTTATTTGATAATTGATTTCTAGCTGTTTTTTCCTCTGCTTTCCAAATCAAAAATAAAATGGGAAAAGGGAAAAAAAAAAAAAAAAAGGTTAGGAAAGAAGTCACAGAACCTCTTCCTAAACCTGAAGGGAAAGAAGCTAGCTTGGGATATTAGAGGGCCCATCTGACCTAAGAGGTTTAGTCATACTGGCTCCCTTGGTGGAGTTCATGTACTTAAGCTCGGTAATTTCTTTAAAAAACGTCTATTACAAGAAAGAGTAGCTTGTCTGGTTTTAATGTCTTAGTAGTAGCAGTAATTATTTGCAAAGCTTTGGTAGTACCCCACAAGACTGATTTTCAGAAGTGCTTTCATCCCACAATTAAGTAGAAGCTGTTTTCCCAGTACTCCTAAAAATAAGACACTTTGAAAACAGAGAGGCAAGATCCCTGCTCTAAGAATATTGCCTACACAGACAAAAGCCAGGTAAAGAAGGCAGGCGTATGGACTGGCATTGACATTTATATGAATCACCTTTGACTTATTTTCAGAAAATATTTGCAATGTCTAATACACATAAATGTGTTTGATATTTGTGTAATTTTTTTACATAAATATAAACACACTGAAGGAAAATCAAGTGTACCTTGCATCATGCTTCCCTATGCTCCTTTTACAGTATCACAGGATAGTGAAACAGAATTCAGCATCAAATTCTTATAACTTTGAGGCTGGGCTGTAAGTCTTAAAATCATATGAAATAAGAACCAGTGCACTACATTATCAAAACCATCTTCCTTTTTATCATGTAATTTTTTTTCCTCACCTACTTGTCAAATGTCTTTGCCTCAGTCTACATTATTCAGAAAATGTAGTGGGTAGAAAACATACGCTGAAGAAAAATGACCTGCCCACAAAGCTTATAGCTGACCACAAATGTTTTAAGGGTGTTCCCACTTCTTAAAGTTACTTCACAGAGCAGATAATGATCTGTTCAAACTCATGGAAAGTATGGGGGCTTTTAGGGAAAATTGGGTGTTGAGACTCATACAGTATTTTGTTAAGCAGTCATCTTGCTGCTTGCATCTGAATTTCATACTCAAGCATGCATTTAATATAATGCCAGTGTTCAGAAAAACATATAAAATAATAAGCATGTATTCTTGTAGGAAAAAATAATCTCAGTACTAGAAGAACAGAAAATAGCTGCATAGGGACAAAAATAATTCAAAGAAGCAGCTTTCAATATATAGCAATATAACATTGTATTTGTTTTGATTTCTGCTCTTCTGAATCCCACGAGCACCTAACGTACCTTTTAGACTATTTTGAAGTATTTTTAGAAGTAAATAATTTGGTAGGACTTTTTTAATCAATTGTTAATCCATGATTTGAGTGGCAGTCTCATTAATCGGGAAAGCAGCATGAACAAGTGGTAAGTAAATACAAATCAAAATGCATCAAGAAATAAATGTCTGAAAAAAACAGCAATGCACTAGGGGATTTTCTGACTTCAAATCTGTGCAAATACAGATTGAGCTTAAGATGTGTGGTTATTGGTTAAACAATTTTTAATGAAATATAAAGACCTATGTGCTCTTAAATGGATAATTTATGTGCAATGTTATTGTCTCTCAAGGTTTAATTAAATGTTTGCCTTGTGGCTAATCAGCTACAATTAATAAATGAAGCCTATATTCATGTCACTGATAGGGAATGTCAAAATGGCCGCCATTAGAATTTCAGTATCACTTTTGTGGCTGGCTGATAACAACAATCTAATCTAACTTCCACAAAATAAATTGGTTAGGACACTAAGAAAAAATTACATTAATATAATGCAATGTTTTTATCACAATGCTTAATTTTAAGTTCAGTTTGGAGGTAAGTACCTAGAAGTACTTAATGTGGAAGTGTATGCCTACAAAGTGCTTTTCATCCCCAAAGTTTCCAAAGTTCAATTTAAATATCTACTATACCTAAAAAGAGCAACACTTCTTAGCTTTATGGATGCAAAAGAGTTTACACAGAGGAGTAAAAACATCCATTAATCACCAGACCTACTGAACCCAAAGGATTTGAACTATCTCTGGCATGATACACTAAATGTTGTCTTAGGACTATGTAACAACACCACATTATTTTCCTAGATATGGCCTTTCCATGCCTTTTTCACTCCTGCTACTTTAAATTACAAACCTCAATAGGTAATGTGCTGGTTTTGGCTGGGATAGAGTTAATTTTCTTCACAGTAGCTAGCATGGGGCTATGTTTTGGATTTGTGCTGAAAACAGTGTTGATAACACAGGGATGTTTTCGTTATTGCTGAGCAGTGCTTACACAGAGTCAAGGCCTTTTCTGCCTCTCACCCCACCCCACCAGCGAGGAGGCTGGGGGTGCACAAGAAGTTGGGAGGGGACACAGCCGGGACAGCTGACCCCAACTGACCAAAGGGATATTCCATACCATATGACATCATGCTCAGTATATAAAGCTGGGGGAAGAAGAAGGAAGGGGGGACGTTTGGAGTGATGGCGTTTGTCTTCCCAAGTCACCGTTACGCGTGATGGAGCCCTGCTTTCCTGGAGATGGCTGAACACCTGCCTGCCGATGGGAAGTAGTGAATGAATTCCTTGTTTTGCTTTGCTTGCGTGCACGGCTTTTGCTTTACCTGTTAAACTGTCTTTATCTCAACCCACGAGTTTTCTCACTTTTACCCTTCCGATTCTCTCCCCCATCCCATTGTGGGGGGAGTGAGCAAGCGGCTGTGTGGTGCTTAGTTACCGGCTGGGGTTAAACCACAACAGTAAGCATTTAAAATGTAGGTGAGCCTCTGCTGGGTACTCTCCCACCTGAATACATTATATAAATCAACAGAGAACAGGCCAAAGGCAACGCTGGCTGTCACTGACAGTGTTCCAGAAGTCAGCTAGAAAGAGAATTTCAGATCTCCTGACCTCAAAAGACATCTGTTCTATGTAGTTAGCATATTGTTATTTGTCATTTACACTGCAGTAGTGCACAAAGGTCTCAGGGCTAGGCTCCATCATGAAATGTTATCTGTAAATAATATGTAGTTACTTGTCTGTATCAGTGTTTAAGATGAGAGGCAATCAACGGGTGTGACCAGAACTAGAAAACAATAATGGAAGAAGAGTTTAATAGCAATTAAGAATAACCAATCTTCAGGGACCAAGTGCAAAACTTTAGAGTTTCAACTTACTGGGGGAAAAAATTATCCTTCAGCACAACTTAATATGAGCACCTTTTGCTGGGAGTCCTTCTGATTATCTCAAATGATTTTTTCACAAATTTAAGCATAATCTATCAGACAAGGAAGAGAACTGTACAGGATAATTCTATTGTCATCACTTAAGTCATTCATTTTGATTGCACCTCCTTTGATTTAGTTAGATTCTCATTCAGCCACAAGTCATACCACGTACAGAATCATGAAATTCACTCAGAGGAATCTGAAAGACTGTAAATACGACTGTCTTCTATTAGTATAAAGAAAGGCATAATTCATTACAGTACAGTAAGGATATTGGCTGTATATTTTGTCTCAGGAAATGAAAACTTATTTAAGAATAACTTATTTCTCTTGGGGTTGTAAAGACATCTTTATCTGTAAGTCACTGTTCTTTTACACAGGCTTCCATTTATTACAGAATGAAGACTACACAAATTAATGTATTAGAGCTATTTAGCTCAGTTCTCCGTGAAACAAAGCTTGTCCCAACATATACCAGAATAAACAGACAATGACACACTGGATACACGAAACACTGTAAGGTTTTCTAAATGTGATTACAGTGGCTGTTTCTATCAGTTACTAATATCAGTTCTACACATAAAACATTTTTTAAAAAATGCTCTATAGGATAAACAGTCTTAACCTAATTCCAATTACTATATTCCATTCAATCATGAAGGAGACCTTCAAACTCACTTGCCTGAGGCACTGAGAAGCTCCAGGTCTTTGACGCTCATGAAAGAAAGATAACAATCACTCTTCAGGGGAGAGAGATCTTATTATACGTACCCCCTGGGGTTTTTTTATCCTTTATCAAACTGCACCTTTGTGGGCCTTTAATTTCTTAATGGGTTGTTTATCCTTTCCCCCATGATTCACGATGATAAGCTAGATGTCACATAGATATTGTTATGGTGATGAAAAAGTTGTACTGATGAGCCGAGTCAGTGATGTAGTTTGATTAACTTTTTATATAAATCTTTCTAGACAGCTTTCAAAAGAAGGCAAAACAAATAAGTTGATAACGTTACAAATGTTTCAGTAGGTGAAAATCTATCTGATGCATACCTATAAATCTATAAGTACTAATACCTGAAATAATTAAACATTACCACAGAACCAGGAGATATTAATGGGATAAATGTCAGTTTATTGTAAAGAGAGGGAGTGGAAAAGGGAGCGGGAGTAAACATATAAAGTGCATGCTGGGGCAGTTTTCTCTGTAATGCATGTAGAATATAGGGCCTACGATGGCACGACATAAAAGACTTAACAGCATGAGTTTCGGAAAGCAGGATTACTTGCGACTCCATCATTCATGAATAAGTTTATTAGGTGATCTCAGGTAAATGCTAATAAAACCTTTGTACAATGCCACCTTTGTATATCCTATACATGTCTTTCAGGTTAAAGAAATACTATTTAGACACTTCTGAGATGTGTTAGGTTACCATTAATCCAGTTATCATTTGTAATAGCCATAAAATTGAAGTGCAGTATCTCTGGACCTTCCAGGACTACAAATGAATGTTTCTACCCTCTTTTTAACAACGCAAAACTCAAATTTCTAGGCATGCAGAACAATAAGGCCTGAAGAGGAGAAATTTTTGCCCATTGTAGGCCTTATTTCAATGGCTGAGGAAATGCCACTTTTGTAAAAAATAAAAAAATAAATATCTTTGCTCATTTTTTGTGACATATCCTCTTCCCTAGTACCTATTTCTACCAAGGCACGTTCCATACTTTCATAAACACTCAGACTAGGTTGTTACTGAAATAACCATAGCTTGTTTTAGTAAACCATTGTCCTGGTTCCGGCTGGGACAGAGTTAACTTTCTTCCCAGTAGCTGGGGGGTGTGTGTGCTGTGTTTTGGGTTTGGTATAATAGCAGCGTTGATGGCCCGTTGATGTTTTGGGTGTTGCTGGGTGGTGCTTGCACTGGGCACTTTTTGGCCTCCCATGCCCTGCCAGGTGCATGGGAAGCTGGCAGGGGGAGCATAGCTGGGGTGGTTGACCCAGCTGGCCAATGGGGTATTCCATACCACGTAATGTCATGCTCAGTATAAAAACTAAGGGTGTGGGGGGGCTCTGGGTCCAGGGGGACGGGCTCTCGTTTGGTTCGGCGGGTGGTGAGCAATTGCATTGTGCATCGCCTGCTTTGTATATTGTTGTTGTTGTTGTTGTTATCACTGTTACTATTACTGTTCTACTTTGTTTTATTTCAATTATTAAACTGTTTTTTTTATCTCAACCCGCGAGTTTTCCTACTCGTGCCCTCCCGATTCTCTCCCCCATCCCACCGGAGTGGGGGGGTGAGCGAGCAGCTGCCTGGTGTTTAGGTGCTGCCAGGGTTAAACCACAACAACCATAATTATATTTATCCTCCTTTTAACTATATCAGCCCTCAGACCTATTTGTTTAGAGCTAAACTGGGAAGGGTTGCTACTTATGTTAGCAAGTTTTTAGTCATATGAGTGGCTCCATTTGAAGTGAACGGAACAACTTATATAAATAAACACTCACCAGCACGTTAGAGTAGTGTAAAGCAGTCCTATTTTGCTTAGTTTCCCATTACAGTGTTTGAACTGCCATAAGCAAAGAGAAATGGAAATCCTGATAAAACAAAAGCTTATGGTGTCTAATCCTTTTGCTCTAATGCTACTATGGCACAATTCCATCTAAATACCAGCGCCAAGCTACAGCAAGACGAAACATGACAAGAACCATGAAGTAAAGATTTTGGAGACTTGCATTCTCTGACAAATATTTGGCTCTTTCCTGAGCCTATTATGCCAGCAATGGAACTTGACAATGATCTAGTATATCGATGCATAATATGTATATAATGAATAGCAAGACTAGAGATCCTTATAGTAATTTTTACACTGTAAGTTTGTTTGATCTTCATCAGCACTGCTGTCTCCATCTCATCACTCAAATAGAAAGCTAAAAAAGGAGATACATGATGTAGAGACATTGCTGAGGTTGGTTAAACAGGATGCAAGTGCCACATTAGAGAAGCAGTGAAAATCTTTAGTCAGTATGATACTACTTATTCAGATCTAAATATGTATTTGCCATAAAGAAAAAATCAGAGGCAAATCCTCCAATTTAGTTGTATATTCCAACTGCCTCTGGAATTAAGAGATGGCTCTTGTAGGAAAAGTAACTTATATATTCAGTAATACTTTATTGCTGTCAAAAAGAGCAGTACCAGGTCCTGCCTGGCACAGCCTTCCTTGGCTAATCACTACGTGTACCAGAACCCCTATTTGTGAGGGCTCTGTATTTACCTCGCTTGCTTCTTCAAGTACTAGCTTCATGCTGGTACCTGACCAGCAAGTTTTGCAGCACCACCAGTACCTACCAACAAAGCAACTGATCAACACACGGCAGAAACGGGCTCCATACTAGCAGATTGGTCCACAAAATTCTCATGCTCATCTCCAAAGAAAGCAGAGGGGTATCACATACAGAGTGATTACGAGTATGGTACCTAGATACGGTTTTGAAGAGTCTGCTGTGAAAGAAAAACATTATAATGTACCTGAGGAAGAGTCTCGTGTGTGTGTAAGAGAAAACCATTTCTGGTGGTACTTGGCCTACGATAACTACTTAGAACAGCAAGTTACACATTTCACTAACGTAGGAGCATCAGAAAGGTAGAAATGCTGTTTACCTCTCACATGTATAATGAAAAGATGCATAGGAAAAATTAATCATTTTACGGAAAGATAATCTGTTTTGAGAGATGACAGGTTTCCTGTTATTTGGCTTTAAAGAAAGTTCACACAAAACATTGAAAATTGAGGTTAGAAGGATTGACTGCAAAACCTTACAGGATCTGTCTCCAGAAATTCTCTGGTTTTCTTAGTTTTTGTGTATTTCACTTGGTATGAAAAACAACAGTAGTGCCACAGTCAACTTTTGGTTAAAGTTCGTGCCAAATCAGTACCTAGCTTAGTATGCCATCCAAGGTCTCAAAGAGTTGCAGAATCTTCTCATTCACCTCCTTTTGACTCTGGCCCTGGGCCTGGTGGAGGAGGAAGTTTGACTAAAGAAATCCTGGCAACTTCAGAGATTATTTCTGTTCCATCAGCCTGTCATGTCTCCCCACCTGCAGCCCACAGCAGCCAGCACTAGCTTTTGTACTTTTTGTGTACTTCGTACATCTTTGTACACTGATTGCTGCCTGGTAGCATGCTCGGTGTTGCTCCCCTCCAGTTCCCTGGTTTTGTATTTTTGACACTTCAACCTTTTCTCTTTTTTTTTTTTTTTCATATTTTTCTCTATGATCACTTTAGTTTTTACCAAGTCCCTCTCTCTTTCCCCTCTTCTAGAGTGGAGGAGTGGGGTAACTTCAATTTTGTTTTTTTCTGCAGTGGACAGGTTAACAGGTATTAGGAAAATCAAAACTACCAGGGACCGAAGATGGACAGCTAGGCAGGAGTCAAAAAACTTTTTCTTTCTTTTTAGTATAGTTAAAGTAATAGTGCACAGGTTCTTAACTAGTTTTATGAGCAGTGTTCAAGTATTCCGTATTCAAGAGTATCCAGATATGTTCTGGTAAGTTTTTGGCATTGCTGCATTTAAGCACAGACAGTATATTAGCAATTCCTTTTTCACACAACCATTAAAGCTGCACAAACACATTTCCTAAGGGTACCAGCTACTCAAAATGATCACTATATTGCACTTTTTGCCTCTTTAGATTACATTTTGAATATGCCAAGATCTGAACACCAAGTTTTGCTGAAACAAATTACTTTTTCACACAAACAGTTTTTGCGAAATTTATCTGCTATAAAATATTATCCTTCCTTGGACGTTATCATTGCATACAGAATTGGAAGAAGACCTACCCCAATGATAGGAACAAAAAGTGTTAGCAATTGAAATTTTATTTTTTTTCCATGGACAGGCACCCCTTCCCTTCAGGACTTGCAGGCCAAACATTTCTAGACCAATTATATTGGTTCTACAACACAGCATTGTAATAGGAGTTCGTTTCATCTTTAACCACAGAAAGGCTACTGCCTCTTCATATTACTATATAGATGTAGACTGCCTTTGATTCTTTGCTGAAGAGTGTCCTCTCCAAGTTACATATTGTTTGGCATGCAGGATCCTTTGAACACATCTCCATAAAAAAATTCTTACTTTGCTTCCAAGTCAAATGAATTATATATGCTTCACACGGAAGGTGTAGCCATGGTGTAAAATGGCTGCTTGTGAAGTACTTCAGATACCATTCCAGAATATTACCAGTAATTTTAAATCTGCTGTTTTATCTTTTCAGTTTTTACAAGTTTTCTTTGCAAGTTTATGTATAGGATACAAATAATTGTGTCATTGAAGTGCTTCATCCAAAAAGCCATATGATAAGTTGCTTTACTGAAGTCTAATTAAATTACATCAGTATGTGAAACCTGCAACCTCATTAAGAAAACAAAGTCTGTTTGCCAGGCTTTATTTTCCTGCCAGGATATGTATTTTTTTTAGCAGAAGCCCATGTTAATTGGAATTATCTGTCTTCTTTTAAATTCTTTGTTAACTGAGTTTTATATTGGCTATTCTGTATTTTGCCTGTGACCAATGTCACATTGATAAACTACTATTATCCCATTTATGCTTTTAGAGTATTAGAAAAATACTAGCTTTGCCGTCTTTACGTAAATGTCTTCATGTTCAAAGACCTTCTGAATATGAACATTGATAGTGCATACAACTTCTTGACATGTTCATTTGAAGCTCTCTAATGCCATTTTCTTTTAGTAACTGAAGTTGAACCGTCCTCCTATGTTATCATTTGAATAGAAAACAACTCTTCAATACCATATAACATAACTACATCAGCTGCCATCTTCCCAAATGCACAGGGGAAATATGTATACGTTTTAACATTCCAGGTTTGTCACTAATTATGGTTAAAGCTGACATCTTCATCCCTTAATAGGGTCTTCTCACTATTCAGATCATTTTCTATATTCTATACCTGAAAAAAACTTTTGTTTTCCTCATTTTAATTTTGTTGACCATATGTATATTTCCCTTATAACCTTTTACTTCCCACAGTAATTTCTACAATTCCTAGCTTCCAGTGTACATGTATGATACCACATTCCTCCTCCTGTTTCATAGATGTTTTCCTTGTAAACCACCCTGGCTTTTCAGCAAATGTATTCCTCAGTTGTGGGATTATGGCTTTGTGGGTATCTGGGCTAACATCCTTAAACGGTTTCCAACTACCATTCTCCCATTTCAGATTAAATTCTTTCTCCCAACAGATTTACCTTATAATAGTATTCACCTTCATAAAATTAGCCCTTTCAAAGCATTAAGTATATATATTATTGGTTTGGACTTAATTCTGTTTGCACATCACAAATGTGATCAAATCATTATCAGTTATACCTAAGCTATGGTTAATTTTTAGTTCTGTGATCAATTTCTTTTCATCTGACAAGATGAGGTCTAATACAGAATTCCCCTGTGTTGGATGCAACACTTTTTGAGTTAGGAAATTGACATTTAAAATATTTTGAAATTGCAAGTACATTTTAACACTGGCAGCATGAGACCTCCAGCATATGTCACTCAGATTGAAATTCACTGCAGTACAGCAGTGTTTTCCCTGTATGTTGTAGGTGGGTAAGGCATAGGTCATGCTGCTCTCTAGTGTGATTTGATATCAGCTAAGTACCCTGTCAACTTCTGACTTATCCATTAGAACATTGACCCATAAACATTCAAGATCATTTGCTTCCAATTGCCATCAAGTCAGAAACAGGTAATGCCATTTTTGAAGTGCTTTCTGTCCACTTGATCCTTCCAAAATAGACTATAACAATTGATTTTGACATTCCAGTTTTCCAACCAGTTTTAGCAACAAAAACTAGGTCAAATCTGTGCTAAAAAATGACCTCTTCTGCTGATGTCAAGTTTCCAACAGTAAAAAAGAGTCTACTGAAAAATCTCTGCTCTTTGTATTCTTTAGCATCCCGATTATGGTTTCTCTTATCATTTTCATTTGCACTTACCAAAAGCTCATTGGTTCCTTCTCACTATTTCCATTTCTTATAAGCTCCCAGACTCCCTAGCCGATCAATCCCTTAGAAGAACAGTTCCTTTGTTACAGTAAATTAAGCAGCTGGCTTTCATCAACAGAAAGTGACAAAATTTTCCACCAACCAAAAGCCTTCATGTTATGTCACGTACCTAGAGATTACGTCTAGTCTTTTCTCCTTGCTCTTTCCCATTGCTCACAAGTCCTGAAGGAGGACGGAGAAGATCAGAGGTCCTGAAAGAAAAAAGCCTGCTCACTGCAGGTGTTCATCTATAATCTAAGAGACTGCCCACAGACCTTCCTTTAAGTATCRATATGATATTGGCACTGATTCTTTGCTTGCCAACTTCAGAAACTTACTTAGCTTTGAGAGATGTTCCCATTCGAGATAAGCTTATTTGGAGCTGATTTGAGCTCCAAGGCAGCACACAACCACTTTCCCTCAACTGGAGGACCCGTTAATGCTGAGCACCGCGAGCTGTGCTGATTTCTCACAGCTTCCACATTCTTCATGGTCTAACTCGGACTTTGCGGCTCGCCTGGCCTGCAGGCCTCTGCCGGGAGGGAATCGCTGGGCTTCTTCCTCACGCCTCGGCGACCGGCCGCCTCACAGAGACGGAGGGCAGAGGTGCCTCACCCCGGGACGGCCTCAAGGGGGCGGCGGGGCCTGACGACGCCGCGTTCGGGGAAGGCGGCGGGGCGGGAGGCCGGCCCTCAGCGCCGTCCGCCCCCGTCGCCATGGCGAGGCCGCGGGCGTCCCGCGGAGCGGCCCGGCTGCAGGCGGCGGCACCAGGGCCGAGCCGGCGCGGGGAAGCGGGCCGCGCACGCCGGCACCGTTGGCGGCCCCCTTCTGCTCCCCACCCCGCGCGGGGCGCACCCGCCGCCTCGCCTCGGGCGGCGGCGGGGGAGTAACGGAGCTGTGAAGCGCCGGGTGCGGTGGGCACGCCGGTGAAGACCTCGTCCTGCAGCCGCGCCGCGAGTAGAGGTCCGTTCCCTTGGAAAGTTCAACTAATATTTTTTGAAATATATATATTTTTTAACAGGCTGAGACAGTACCAGAGCCAAGGGTTGAGCGTATGTGGCGTATGGGGGTGGTTAACAGGTGAAGGCGAAAAAATAGTGTACCTGGCTGGTGGTCGGTGAAGGCCAGGAAGCAGCGCAGGGCGGCTGCCTTCCCGCAGCCGGGGCTGGATAGCCACAAGGCCGGAGGAGGTTCGGAATGTGGGTTGAGCACTGCAAAAGCAGGCGCTGGTTGGGGCCGTGACCTCATCCAGGTTACTTGGAACAAATTACATCTATCATGCTGTCTATAGATTTTAAAAATTTATTGGGTTTTTTAATCAATCCTATCAGCACTTTCAGTGTAATAAAGCGGCGTGGCCGTAAGTCTGACCTGTCACACTCTGACATCCTTGTATTTTATGAGGTGCCAGGTAGCAGCAAATACGTCCGCAAAGGCAGCTGGATGTAGCCATGCCTACTTCCTAGGCTGCTTCCCCTTCTGGGAAATCCTCAGCCTCCAGTTAGGTTTATGCATGCCTCAAAAAATGTGCGGGAAGAGCTAGGTGGCAGCAAACAGGTTTCCTAAACCCGTGGGGAAAAGGCCGTTGCAATCAGTTGGCGGTTGGCGGTTTACCTTGAGCTTCAATGCACGTGGGAGCGATTCCAGGCTGTGGGGAGATTCTCTTGATCATGCGATTAAATATAGCACTGCTTCAGAAACAAACTGCACTGCCTTGTCCTCCGCTGAATTCTGTGGGTGTTTGGTTAAGTAAATGAGATGTGGCTTGGGCCTTATAATAAAGGAGAAAGGTGTAAAGGGGTTAGCAGTCTTTAAATGATCAGCAACGAAATTTATATGAATGTAATAGCACACATTTTAGAAGGATGTGTTGCTGATGCCTTCTGTCATGTATCTCTGTGGTTGTAATTTAACTGTAAAGGTTACAGTTACCTTGGAAATGAGGGAAAAAAACACCATCCATTTCACTGTGAAAGCAACCTCCCACCTCTAAAATAAAAATTAAATTGACATTATTATGAAGCAGATTTTTTTTTTTTCATTCCCAAGCTTTGAGTTTGAAACAGGAGTCAGGGCAATAGTTTTAATCCTTGTGAGGCAGTAATGGACTCAGAAAAATGTCTGCATATGTGCCTCATGTTAGTGTGAGACCTCTGTGCATGCCAGCCTGTCTTACCATATACTTGATTTCCGTGGGGTGGGAACCTGGAGTGTGTGGGTCAGCGAGGAGCTATTATATGCTCCAGCCAGGTCCCATGTGGGTGCAACCTGGAGCCTGAGACCTGTGGCATGCCACAAAGTACACCTACCCGTTGATAGCTTTTCATGGCTGCAGTAGCTCTACCAGGGCTTTCAGGGTCTCCTTTCAGCTGCTTACCCCTGCCTTTTCTGCCCCATAGCTGCAGATGGTCAGCTCTCCTGCCTTGCCAAATTCAACAGCTGCCATTAAGACATGGTCTGTTTGCTTCTTCTCACCTACTACCTCAAAACTAAGAGGCTTGTAGAAAGCTTTGCATCTTCTCTGGGCTTCAATATTGTTGTTCCAAAGTTTAATTACTATTTCTCACTGAATAGCATCTTCCTAAAAAGAGATTTTCCTTTCTATATTGCTTCTGGATACCAACCTGTCATTCTCTATAAGAACTGTAATCTTTTATAGTGATGAATTACCCATATGTTTTTATTCTATTGATTTTTTTTTTCCATGACACACTTGTGTAAAATGTTGCTGCCTCTTATTGTAGATTAGTTTATTTATAAATAATATTTTTTTCTTTCTGTAACAAATGTTATCATTAGTACTAAGCCCTAAAAGAATGACTTAGGGGAAATATTGCATCCTGTCATCTTTTCAGCCTTTAATTGTCTTTGTTATTCCATTCTAAGTAACACAATTAAAAAAATTACTTCACTATAACTGAAGCAAAATATTGCATCAATGAGACGGCTTTTGATCCCAGAAAGGCTAATATATAAAATATCTGCTAGTCTGATGCTGATCATTCAGTATCAAGTTGATTCATATCTAACATTTATTTCCCGTAAAATAAATTTCCTTTCACTAAATGTAGCAAATAGTTAAATTCTTCCCCCCTCTCCTATTATATTCTGTTTTCCCATCCCTATTAAAAGTTTGTGCCTTGAGGCCTACCAGCAGGGCATGCAATACCTACATTAAACCAAATTTAAAAGTAAGGGTACTCCGGCTGCTAATGTCCTCAGATCACAGACATGCAAAATGAAGGAACTGGCAGCTGAAACTTTAATGGTAGGAAGTGTAGACTGAATACTTGGGGAAAAAACACAGTAGCTCTATATGACAAAAAAGTCCTATTAGCATTTATGTACTTCAAAATGACGAGCTAGACAATTCTCTGTAACTGTGGGGCTTTCGGCTTTTGTTTTAAATAAAACCCTGTGTTGTAAGTATAGCATTGCTTACATTTTTTATTCAAAGGATTGTTACTATTATGATTATGTATTATTTTGAATGTTAATACAATGCTTGTTGTTGCATTGCACACTGCATGTTCCATCATTTCTCCACTTTATGTATTAACTTAAAATATTATCGATACTTGGACCTAGATAGCTTGAGGAAGCACAGGGAATCACATGCAAGTAAGGTTCCCGAATCAGTTGTCCCTGTGCAAATCAAAAGCGCTCCAATGAAGGAGAGAAAACCATTGAAAGTAAGATCATGACCATTCCTATGCATTATGTCCTCCTGAAGTAATGCTGAGGCCTGAAAAGGTTTGTGTGGAACTGGGGTCTGGTTTTACATGTGATGCACTGGAAATAAAAGAGTTGACTGGGAAGCAGCACAAGAAGGATAAGAAACTGCATCACTGTGAAGGCGTTGTTTCAAGTAACGTTGGTTTTGTTTGTTTGTTTTAGTTAAAATGAATGTGTTGCCTCAAGCGATCCTACAAAACCCAGGGGAGCATCCCAGGTTCATAGAGCAGACTGTTTGCCCCTCATTAGACTTTGCAAGGTATGTACCTCTTTTCTTTCAGAGTATCATTTTTACTGTGAATAGCTTCAATCAGCTATGCTGAGGTGACAAATTATGTTTGCTTTTTTGCAATGTTTAAAACTAAAAACTCAGAGGCAAGGAAATTCTCTCTTAGGAAAGTTTCATAATTAAAAGGGAAAAAAAAGGATATAGGAAATGTGTTCTGTTTAAGGTAGATATTTCATCCTAATTTTTCAAAACCCCTTCAAGAGCCGTAGGAAGTTATTTCCATTTAGCGTTGATACGAATGTAGGTCATTGATAATGCACTTATTTGGATGAAAAAATAAGATTTTTTTTTTTTTTCATGCAGGCACAAAACAGTTTCGTGTCTCTCAAAATATAATGAATAAAACTGGCTTGAAAAACATTATCCTGTACTTAATAACTGAGTCAGTTAACAACAGTGCCATAATACTTTCAAGCTATCTTCTTCTTGCACATGGTCAGGTTGGACGGGGCTCTGAGCAACCTGATCTAGTTGAAGATTGTCCCTGCCCACGGCAGGGGGGTTGGACTAGATGACCTTTAAAGGTCCTTTCCAACCCAAACTATTCTATGATTCTATGCCTACATGGTTTTCCGTTCCATTGCACTCATTTCTCCTCTTAGTTACTTGTATCCATACTTTTTTGTCTCCCTTAGCGAGTACTGGTCTCAGTTATTACCCTGCCCCACTATGCTCTTTTTCCTGGAATTGCCTCCATTTCAGAAACAATTGTGGTTATTTTCTTCTTCCTTCTCTTTTTTTTTTTTTCTTTTTTTTCCCTTTTTTTCCCTTTTTTTCCTTTTTTCCTTTTTTCCTTTTTTCCTTTTTTCTTTTTCCTTTTTTCCTTTTTTTTCCTTCTTTCCTTCTTTTCCCTTCTTTTCCCTTCTTTTCCCTTCTTTTTCCCTTCTTTTCCCTTCTTTTTCCCTTCTTTTTCCCTTCTTTTTCCCTTCTTTTTCCCTTCTTTTTCCCTTCTTTTTCCCTTCTTTTTCCCTTCTTTTTCCCCTTTTTTTCCCCTTTTTTTCCCTTTTTTCCCTTTTTTCCCTTTTTTTCCCTTTTTTCCCTTTTTTTCCTTTTTTTTTCTTTTTGTCTTTTTTTTTGTCTTTTCTTTCTTTTTTTTTTTTTCCCCCAATCCTAGCATTCCCCTTAGCCTTTGGCTGAAAGGCTTGGGGCATCTCAGAGTTCAGCAGCTGCATGTCCATGTCTAAAATCAGTAAGGATCAAGAAACATGGTATCCTTGGACCCAGTCTTTCTGAGGGACTCATACTGATCGRTGTCCTCTCACACATTGATAGAATAAGGATATGCAGTGATGTCTTACAATTTTTTTTTTTTAAAATCTTTTAAATCTGGAGCTGTGTTCTGCAGCCATCACTTTTTCCAGTCTACGTTGCTGGAGAACTCACCCCAGAGGTAGGAGGCTTGTTTCTTCCCCTTACTTGGGGAGTTTCACGTTCAAGATCATTCTGCAGCAGTCCTATAGAAGTTGTGCCTATTTGAAGAAAAGAAATGTGTGATTCTGTAATGGTCTAGACCATGCTGTAGATGCCTAGTAATTAGAGCAAGACAAGCTCTGCCATTTTCTTTGATAGGAAATTTTGAGAAAACTGGAGTCTGAGGTAGCAGAATAGGCAGTGGGGATAGAAAGTTATGTGAGGATCAGTTTGGTCCTTTATGCTACTTTGTTCTGTCCTTTGATTAAAAAGCCAGGTGTATTTATCATGAAGTTTATTTCTAGAAAAAAATCAGTACCTATTTTTTTACTGTGTACACTGGTAACAGAAATAGTTATAGGAATGCATGGTGTAAAATGTTAACTCTGGGATAGGTGTCCATTGGATTAAAATATATTTGTCTTTAATAAGTGAGTGATTTAAAATTAAATAGGAGCCAATTTACAGGGGAAGTAGACTTTTTTATAAACTATTTATGAAATATAGTGAGTCATCATGGAAACACTGGAGAAATAAGGCTAAAACAGTTTGAAAAAGCAAATGACAGCTTCTGGAAGAAAAGAAACAATGCCTCTTAGCCAGTGCCATCCTCACCTCATTTCTCTATTAAGAAACAATGTCCGTTCCAAGTCACAGTCTCAGTTCTTCACATTAATTATTTTATTGTTTTTAATTCTCATTGCATATAACAAGCCATTTTAAATAATGATTATTTGAGTTGATGGAATTTTCTACTGTGTATTTTTTCCTATGTATCATCTGCCTGTCTTTTCTGTGTTATTGCTACATTAACATAATTGATAATAACACCCAGGATGAAATAAGTATTTATTATTTTTATTAACTTAAACTCTTTATGATGGATGACCGTGTTTGTAGTTGCATCAGTCCAATACAGGGTATTGCAGAACTTATGTAAACAGTAATTTGTTTGCAAGTTGTTGCTTTTGGTTTTTTTTTCCCCTTGGCTGTAGTTGTCTTTAAGTTAGAGGGTGTTACCAATCAGAACTCAGAAATTTATACCTTGACTATAAGGCAGGTGACATTTGAAATTGTATATGATTCTAGGGGGTTTTCCCCTGATTGTTTTTTATTAAAATACCTTTGAGAAGGTAATGAGAAGGCATCAGGCTTTCCTTTTTTCCAGTTTGAGATGATTTTTCACTGCAGTGTAGATTAAATTGCAGCAAACTGATAGCGATGCCTAGGAATTTGCTTGTTGTAGTTGACCATTTCAGTTTGGGGGTTTGGACAACCCCGCCGCCCCTCCCCCCATATCTGGTGTGTTCTCTATGTGCTACTGATGTGCAGAAAGCTCATTTTTGCAGTCTTAAAGTACAAAGGTCAGCCAGGGGTTTTTGTGTTGTCTACTGAATACTTCACATTTAATTACCCAGAGATACTATTTTTCAATTTTTCTATTACCTCATATAAAACTATTGTATCTTGAAATATGTTTTACATCAGTTTAAAATATACAATAATTACCTTATCTTCATTATCCTAATTACATTATGTATCTTCCTAAATTGTGACTATTTTGGTGTGAAAATTTTGATATTTATTAAATTTTGGTATTGATTATAACTGAATTTTTATGGCAATATCCATAAGGTGTACATTTTGCATGGTCAGCAGCAACTCATATGGATTGTGTTATGTGCAGCTTGAAAGCACAAGCCTCTGTTGGGGCAGCTCAGTAGTAGTAAATTCTGGAACAAATTTAAATGCCCTATTTGTGCTGGAAGTTTTCACTATTACATTGTTTTAAATACAGACATGTCGAAATATCTCTACATTGCGTAGCTATTTTGTTTTCATTTAAATGAACTTCATGAAGTGTCTTTGGTATTCTCAGAGCAATAAGGAGCATGACGCTTATGTTAGCTAACATTATGAAAAGAATTTACTCTCATCCCTGTAATGAAAGACAGCAGTGTAATACAGACAGAGAAAGAGGAAAGTAATAGATTTATGTGGAACGCTAATGTTGAATTTCTTTTATCTTTGAGTGATTAACCAGACAATCTTTATGCTCTTTTAAAGAAGAATAAAAATAAATTCATATTACTTTTATAAAGATAATATCCTCTACTGTTGGGATATCAGAATCTATTTAAATACACTTTATGGTCAGTAAGTGCATATTATCCTTTAAAATTCAAGGCATCTCTTGTGTATCAGAGTGGAGATGCAAAGAGATGATGGCTCAAGTGAAATGTGAAATGATGTACAGTTCAAATTTTAAAATTAGATCCATGCGTCCTGAAATTTGCTGTTTATTTTAATGCCCTTTGGATTACCCCCTTAGTGGACCACCTTTTGCAATATACTGCTCAAACTGTGGAAAGCTGAGCGCAATATTAAAAGTCTGCATTGCACTAAGGAAAATATTTTGAGTTGGGCTTGGGATTTTTTTTGTTGATTTTTTTTTTTTTAGTTTTGAAAAAGTTAAATACAAAATAGAGTGGACCACTCTGGTCCATACTGATGATGCAAAAATGTAATGGTTCTGGTTTAGAAAACAGTTTAAATATGGATAGCTTAATCAATTATTATTGATTTAGCTAATACACAGTTTCTTCTAGTTTAGACAGAAATATCAGATAACCAGGTCCTTGAAAGCTAATACCAACTCTGTTTTCTTTCAGAAAGAAAGATTTGAAATGGCTACAGACCAAAAAATTAAAAAGATACTTGTATGTGTTTATAGAATGTCTGATATATTACTTTGTCAATATTTCAGTATTTAGCTCTACTTGGCAATGCTAATATATTATACATGCTGCAGCCGTCTATGTTAGCACCTCACAGTGTTTCTTTTAATTTTTTTCATTTAAATTTAGGATTCATTTGATCAAAGACAAAGATGGCATAGATGAGTATTTGGAGAAGAATATCAAAGGGTTGTCAAAACAAGAAGCTGCTGCGTAAGTTGGCTTTTTTGAGGCATTTTAACATCCATAAGTTTTATTGTTTCCTTTGTTTCTAGTCGTCATAATCATTTAAACTTAAAGTTCCCTAGGCCCTACCCTTTTTAGTGGAACTTGGCATTTAAAAATTGAAGTTGATGTTAAATAATGATGGCTCATTTCTCCTGATCTTAAACATATCAAAGCATTTAACTCCTTGGTTTTACTAATTTGTATATTTACCAAAGTATTATATCACATTTGTAACATTATTGTTAAGATTGTGTCAGTAATTATACTTGAAATCATGCTTCTTTTTTTTTTTCTTTTTTCTTTTTTTTTTCTGAGCCTCTGTGAAATATCTCCTCTGGGGTGGAAGCTTAGTATACAGACATACATATTCTTGTAATTTTGAATTATTATTTAGCCAAGCCCAAGTGCTGACTTCTGCGGTGAAGCATTTAATACACCATTAGTTATTTAAAAACCCAATGAATGAAAGAAATCTAGATAACTTTTGATTTCTTACAGCTGAGGTATTTACATTTAGAAGTTACAAGAGACTACGACCGACTTATTCTTCTGCAGTCTTTTAACAGATCTGGGGTTCAGCACCATCAAAATTAATGAAAGAATTCTAACAAATCTGAATTGCTGGTTGCTTAAGTGAGATGATTTATTTATTTCAATATTTAAATAATAAAAAGATGCATATACAAGGGCTCTAGGCACCTTAACAATTAATATTGCAAGATCACCCTTGCAGCATAAAAACATTCTATCAAACAGACAGGAATTYGACCAGCTAGTTTCTTGCAAAACATGCTTCTTTTCTCCTTCCTAGCCTAAAAATGTATCTGCAAACCTTCCCTAAAAACTTTGAAATGAAAATCTAGAAAATTACCAAATTTGAGTTGAGGGGTAATAACTTTAGCAGTGTCCTAAGACCATACCATATAATACTCAGCCAGCAGATGCACTTTCCTTTCCTGTGATACATGTCTGATTCGCCTTTATTTTTACAATGGTAACATGATAAAGCTAATAAGTGTTCTGACTGTCGGTATAAAGATTGTAATGTATCTGGTCTGATGATCTAAGAGAGCAATCTGTTTAAAGCAAACGCATACCCCACTTCTTTTATTAATTAAGACTAGGTTCAAAGATGATGGACTAAAGATTAGTTCTTGATGGGATTGGGCAGGACTTCCTCAATATGTCATCCTAGGGTTTGCAAAGTTCAATTTGTTCCTTTGTTTCTGTTGGAGAGACTCTGTTATCGGAGTTATCTGTGGGAGAGAGCAGCCTGGTAGTGACAGGAAAGTGAGTTATGTGAGGCAGTGGGAAGTGCCATGTTACTGCTCTGTGAGTACACGTGGTTGATGTGGGACAGTTACCTTTGATCATGCTGTCATACTAATCATGCTAGGTGTCATACCTGGTTTAAATATTCCCTGCTTAAAGAGAAGGAAACTAAGATTGGTCTGTGACGTGGTCATATTCTGCATGAGCTGGACCAACATGACGAACAGATCCTTCCCGAGCAAATGCTGTGTTGACAGAGGTCCTGTCCCTGAATTAAGGGTAGCGTAGTTGCTCTGTGAAGGGGGGAAGAAGTACCAGACCTCAGGGAGCAAGCACAGAAATAAGTGCATTCATGTATCGTCACCCCCGTTCCGTACCGGCTATGCAGTGCTGCTGTAGTCATTGTGCTACAACAATTGTTGCAGACTGACTTGCCTTCCCAGCAAGCTGTTTCAGTCTTTAGCCCCAGTGGATTTCCACAGTACACACACCATGCTAGGGACAGAAGTGTTCTCTCTGTGATTACACAGGAAGTCACTGCTATTTTAGGAAGGCCTTGGGGCTTCAAAGTGCATTTTACAGCTCTGATTTGATCAGGTCAGCCTTTTACTGCTATTAAAAAAGAAAAAACACAAACAAACAAAACAAAAAAAAACAACCCAAAAAACCCTCCTGTACAATTTTCTTTTTATAACCAAACCCTGAGCCTGGAGGCTGTGGAAAGGGAAACCAGCAAGGAAATCCACAATGAAGTGAGAATTTTATCATCTGTTCTGCAATACCTACACGAAGTGGGGTGTTTCCTTACTGTTTCGTAATAAGCTGTTTTTCAAAGTTATCAAATACTCTTAGAAGTTTAAACTCAAATATCATATGTATTCTGGTTTATTTCTATGGGGATTTTTTAAGTACATCTTTTAAAAGATTACGTTCATGTTCTGTATATTTAATTATTCTCAGAATTTTAGCTTTTAATAATAGCTCAGCAGTTACAAAATTTCTATAGTACATAATTTGCTAATGCTGTTCCACAAACCTGATACAATCATTTGAGAGCAAACAAATGGTAACAAACTAGCAGCTATGCAGTTATGGTAGTACTAGGCTAATCTAGTTATAAAAAACTAAATGCATCAACTGTAATTTTAAACCAATTTATAAAGTAAGGCAATTCCATATCTGTAAATGATCTTACTGAAATCAATGTTATGCTTTGTATGTCTCAGCAGACAACAGATGTTTTTATTACAAAAAGTATGAGAAATGGCTGATATTATGCTGTGTAGTTTTTTAAATATTGTTTCCATTCCAGCAGTAGATTATTGCACTTCTTTATAAAAGAACAAGATATCTTTCTTTTGCCACCTAAATATCTGTACTTTTGTTTAATACAGAGGTTAACTTAATAAGTCAGTCGTTATTTTGTCAAGACAAATTCTTGTAGGAACACTCCTGCTTAATATTAAACACCTTTTTTTTTTTTTTTTTTTGGTGCATATTAGGCAGATAACAAATTTATTACCTCCTGAATAAAGGAATGTATGGGTAGTAGCACATTTATGGAAACAAGCAAAATTCTTTAAAGCTGTTCCCTAAAATTGTATCCTTCACAATATTCTTTAAAATTAAGAAGGAAAATTAATTCTTTATTAATTAGAATTTATTAAAATTAAAATAAACTTAAAATTAGTTGAAGGAAAAAAAGGTTGCAGTTATCCTTCTATTATACAGTATTGTACTCTGTTCCAAACTTCAGCAAATGAGAAGAATTCCTTTAAGTGTGCTTATGTTATAAACTCATTTTTCTGTGGATTTGGAGATGTTTTTCATTTTTTTTTTTCTTTATAATAATTTTTTGTCCCAGGGTGATATGATAGAAGAGGAAGAAAAAACAGTACTTAAGAAAGATAGTACTTCAATTATATTAAAACAGGATGTTGCTTTGTTTTTTTCATTGATTTTGTTTTGTTTCCTTCTCTAAGACTTTAACTTGAAATAAGAAGTGAATGTGGTGTAAGAAGCTGGAAATGGGAAAAAAGTAAAGGTTCCCATTAATGCAGAATGTGACTGCTTTCTTGCCACAGAATTAGGCTTTTGTAAGCTTATGAGGAGGTTGGCTGACTCCACTGGCCTTCAGTGTGCTTTCCCTGATACTTTCTGTTCTTGGTCTTGACTCACCAAATCATTAAAGGCTCAAAATCAGGTTGCAGTAAAAATTAAAAATTGTCCTTATGACTGATCTAAGAGTCAGAAAGTTCATGATGAACTGTGAAGTAAGGCATTTTCCATCAAGAGATTGATTCCAGGGTTGAATCTTCAAATGAGTTTTGAGCCTAGAATGGTCCAGAATTTGATACTGTCGTTCCTGCTTCCTGATCTTTTTGTCAGGGCCAGAAAGATCAAGTAACAGTTCTCTCCTCTTCGTACAAATGAAAATTGTCCAAAGACAACCATATCATCAAAGAAGAGTTAAAGACTAGAAAGAGAGACTTTGAAATCTTTTTGATGAGAGGAACAGCTTTTTTTAGTAGTAACAAAAAAATGTTACATTAGCGATTTTACTAGATGTATTTCTGTGAATCGGATGATGGAGTTCTAGTGTCCTCACTCAAGGCTCATTGGTAGTCAGATGACATCTAAATTATTATACAGAGACAGTACGGGCTGACCTAGATATGCAGAAAATTTGTATTTGTGTTTTCTGTCTTGTGAGTGGTGGATCAGTGTGTTATGGAAAGCTTGCCTTGATAAATTTGTGTCAGTAAAGACATGCTCTGATATGACTTTTTCAGGCAGGAGACAAGATTCTTATATGCATTCGATCAGATGTTTTTGAGATATAGTGGGTTGTTCTGCTTAGAATTCACCAGAAGGCTGGTCTACTTCAAGATTATCTGGAACACAAAAAGGCAAAGGCTTTCATTCTCAGGTGGGCTGTGACCTCCAGAGCAATTGCCAGCCATCTCAGCTAATACTGGGAAGATCAATCATTAAACTACTTTGCAGATTGTATACTGAAAACTGGAATATAATATTTTTGCTCTAGGAGTGATGACTGGTGAATATAGTAGCAGTCCTTTGCTTCCGTAAACCTTTGTCCTCCTCTGCAAAAAGAGCAAAGGGGTTTTCACCTAAGTTTAACTCTGATCCAGAGGACTAGGTTAATCACCCCATATAATCAATGGAAATAATTAAGAATAAGTAATTGGATTAGTTGACCCCCATCTTTTAGGATTCAAACAACTGCTTTAGAATAAGGTGAATTACACCTTTGAAGCACCTATTTCTCCCATTGCTTATATAGAGAGCTTACGGTGACCAGCTCAGATGCAGACATGTACATTTACCGCTGAATCCCACACTAGAGAACTATTGAATTTTGAAAGCTGTAAAAAGGATCAGGTAGAAGTCTTAGAGAGTTGCATTCACTAATTCCGGAGGCAGCATTTCTACAAGAAGCTGGCAAGTCCAGAACAAAAGTGACCTGGCATCCATTTTAAATCTTCTGTTAGTGCCATCTGATAGAAGATTATTTTTCCATTCTTCAGTAAAAGAATTAAAAGGGACAAATTATTTACTACYCTCCCTGCCAAGTTTCTGCTGTTTTCAGTGTCAGTATCAGCTAGGTAGAGTTAAGGAAAAAAGATGTCGGAAAATCAGTGAGGGATTAAGTGTTAGTGCTCAAGGTAAGTTTGAAATAAATATAAAACAAATAAAAAGATTCCTTTCCTACATCGTTACTTCTTCTACCAGTTGGTCTCTGAATATTCAACCCCATCTGTCCTCCAAGACTAAAAAGGAAGAAACTTCCTCACCTGATTAGATGATCTGGAGAGTCCACTGAGGGAGAAGAATGGGGTTTGTGCGCTGATGGAGAGGAGAAGGCCTAGCTTGAAGGGTGTTTTATTCTTTATTTTCATCATAGCTGTGACGGACTAGTAAGCCCTACTATTAGACTGGGCTTCTTTCTGATCTTGTCCTCTGTTTTTAAGTTATTTAAATAAGGACAGTTTTGGTACTCAGTTTTAGATTTACTTGCTTTTCTATTGTCCTCTGTTTATAAGTTATTTAAATCAGGACAGTTTTGGTACTCAATTTTAGATTTACTCACTTTTCTATTTGTCCTTATTCTAGTCTTTTGTGTTGATGGACCAGTTCTTTAAGGAAGCTGAACACAAATAGCTGATTGGGGTTTTGATTAATCCAGACTTTTTAGTAGCTGTCACCTCTACCAAATAAATTTGGTATTTGATAAATAAAGGTGACTTCATAGGTGACCTATGAAATCTTTTACTCAACAAATAGATTGGGACTTTTTTTCATTGACAGCTTATCGTATTGCCATGTTTTCTTTTTCACAACCTGAAATCTTTACTGGGGCTTCCCAATTTGAACATGTGTAATTTAGGCTTGGGAATTTTGTATTGTAAGGTGGATTTGACCATTTCTGTGTTATGGAGTGAGGCTCTCAAGGGACAGGGGAGGGGCACTGCCAAGAATAAGGGTTAGGAAAAATATGTTGTTGGTGTGGGGTTAAGGCAAGGAAGGAGGAGGGGCACCTGCTATTACTAGAAAGCTTGCAAAAGGCAATTTCAGATACGGACAGATAATGTCTATGTGCAGATTCTGCTTTTCCCTTGTATTTCAGTCCTTGATTGCACAGTACTTGGTTCTAGTGATGCACTGATTTGAGCTGCTTCCATTTCTGCTGTGTATAACACTATGAAGACAGAGGGAGAGAGGAGAGCTCAAGGCAGCTAAAGAAGGACATAGCAGCAAAAGGAGAAAGAAGTAAACTGTTCTTTCCCTTTCATGTTCAGGTCCTACCAAGATTTTGCTGTTCTTGCTTATGTCAATCTTTGGATATGACCTGTGAGCACCTTATGACCTTCTTTGTTCACATGACTCTGGTTGAGAACTGGTGGAATGTTGTGTCAACTCATTTACATTTTCTGAGGATATTTCTTCACTTTTAAATACTAAAAACTATGGAAAAGGGTAAATCAGAACCAAAGAAATGTATCCTTTCATAGTAGAAGAAATTTTAAATTYAGGCACTCTATCCCAAACTCCCTGCTGATTGTGGAAACAGAGATGGCACAAGTCATTTATTGAGCTACATGATAAATTTTAAATTTCTTGCACAATATTATTTAAATGTGTATTTTTTTCTGTCTGAATAATTCCTAACAATCTTGCTTGCCATGACCAGGATTCAATGTTTATTAAACATCTTTCAAAAAGAGATTTTAGCACTTAGGGGCACACATTCTTTTTGGTCAAATGAATGATCTCTGCAAATTTCAGGCCTGATAAACATACTATTTCATGTAATTAGGTAGTGATCTAAAGAACAGAACTGTGTGGGAAGTGAATGGTTTGCCTTTCCTAAAGAAACTTCTCTGTGCGTTTGTGTAATGTGAAAGGTTTTTCTTGAAAAGGTTAAAAAAAGTTCTAATCAACTTCTGTACATTATGTAGAACTTCATTTTCTAAACTCTGCAAAAGAAAGTTTCATATTTAATGGGAAATCATGAATTATTCCATTTATTATCTACTTCCTCCTTTCAAAGACATGATCTGGATAAAAGGCGGGGTGAATAATTTCAAAAAATACAATACATTTTTAATGGGAAGGTGCAAACTACAGATTCTCATGACTATTAGCAAGTATAGAGGAAACAGAATTTTACTTGCAAAAACTCATCAAACTCTTGCAAAGATAAAATACATGACATACTTTAATAAAGAAGAACACAGTGAGCTGAAGTTTTTCTTTTTTTATGTAACTTGTTGTTTTTACTAAGTTTGGTCTTATGGTTTTCTAGTGCTTTCATTTCTCAATAGTTCAACAATATTTAGTACTGAAGATAATGTACAAGCAATACACAACTGACTTCTATTTTTAAAACACTCCATAAAGGTGAAGCATCTCTAACACATAAAAAGAGTCTGACATAAAGAAAGACAGTCTAATTTGCCTTGGTACAATCATGACTTCCTAACAATTCTTACAGTGAATCCTTCTGAATTGTGTAAAATCCTCTCTTTTCTTTTCCTCTTAATCTCTGTGTGGTCTATTTGTCCTTAGACTACTGAGTAAGTTCTGTCGGGGACTTGAATGAGACATCATAAACAAAAGCAGAAATACTGTGGGAATTGTTCATAGCAATAGTATAATAAATGCATAGCCTTGTATAGGGTTTTATGGTAATTCATAGCACCAGCTTGAGAAGATACAGAAAGTAAATAATTATTATTATCTTTTTCTAAAGATAATTTTGCATACTGTGAAAGAAACCTGCAGAGAAATTTAATGACTTCTCCGATATCATGCAAGTCAAATGGAACGGGTTCCAAATTCAGAAGTTTCTGGCTCTCAGTCCATTAGGTCAGCTCTGAAATAAAAGGGGGAAGTTGAGAAATACTTCATTTTGATAAATAACAGTCCATAAGATATGGTTGGAATTACTTTTTGTTAATGAACATAATTAATTTAGAAAGAAAAGCAGAAAGATTAATGAAGATAATGTTTTTTTCTGATTATGCTTGAAATAATCACAGGTGTGTGTGCTTTTGTATGAAGAACATTTTTATAAGGGTAGCACTTTTATCTTTATTTTTAGTGCTTTCTTTTCATTTATGTTTAGGGACAGAATGTTCCAAAAGTTCATTGCTAAATTTATATTTCCATTTTCTGGGTTAATGAGGATTCTTAATTATTACAGTTCTTACATTCATTTTAAAATACTTTTTCTGTGTCATCCTTTGATGTTTATAATTGATTAATTTTTCATTTTATGTAGTATTAAAGTGGCAGTGTAGCTTTGAACAAAAGGAAGCGAGTTCAATATATGTGTTCTTTGTGGGATCCTACTGACAGGTTATGCATCTACCTTTGCATGATTTAGGTTAAAGTGTGGTTTGACAACAGTCGGAGAATGTGAGGCAGTAGATGAAAAATACTGCATTACTTATGCTGAAAGTTATTGTACCTATATATATGGTATAAAGTACCTATATATTTATTTTCTGATAGACTTTATTTTCATCTTTCTATTAATAGTTCTGAATACATAGCTCCATAAACCTTTTCTTATTTAAAAATCTTAAGTCAAAAAGATTTACAAAAGTCAATTTCAAGTAGATGTTCTTCCCTCTCATGATATGTACAAATTGTCATGCAATATTTTTTATTTACTATTTAGAGTAGGGAATTCTTTTTATACCATTTGGGGGTTTGGTGGATTTTATGCTTTTTGTATTAGGACATTAGCTATTTCAGCTTTATAATTTGGAATTAAAAAACATGCACCCCACCCCAATATAATTTAATTCTCAGCCTTAGTAATCAAAAATTCTGATGTGTAAGCTAACCATCTATTACTACTTAATGGCATTTACTGTACTTCCATATCTTTCTTTAATGAGATTACTATAGTCTACAATTTAACATATTACCATCCAGTAAATATTTCATTAAAAGAAAAGTATTTAAACGGACAGTCTTTAAACTAGGATTAAAGAGGGCTGTGCCCTGATTCAGTTAAATAGCTTTGTATCAGTAGCAGTATGTGGTGAAAAATATGCTGAGTACCTTGACCAACTGAGGGCTTGACTCACCTAAGTACTTGTATATGTAAATTTTCATACTGAACTCAGATACTCAGACAACTCGGATGTATTTTCAAGTTAGCTATGTACCTAACTTTGGTGGATTGCAGGTCAGACACATGACAGTGTGGATTTCAACAGTGTGAGTACATGGTTTTATACCACCGTAACCTGGATCGTAGCATCGCTGAATAYGATAGTCAAATCTTCAGCTTCCATATATACCAAGTATTTGCATAAGTGCTTTTTGTCTTCAACAACGCCCTGCAGAAGTTTTAACTATATTTTAGATGTGGGTCACTAACAGTGTTGCAAAACTGTTATGTTTTTTGGCTGTCCAGCTATAACTAAATAATAATTCCTCTTTCGATTCTTAGGCAGAGCAGCCTGAAGTTATAGACTCTTACAGCATGCTTGGCTTTTTAGTGTTTTGTATAGAATATTTTTTATATTATAAATATAAATTTGTATATAAAAAATCATTTTAATGTTTTTACTTAATGCATATATTATTTAAATTTTAGTGAGGAAATTCTGGTGTCTCCTTGTTTATGCTGTGTTTGTTTGCATAAAGGTTAAACACAAAGTAGCTAAGTATTCACATACTTGATGTAATTTTAATTTTCTTGTAGATTTATAGACAGGAAATGTGGGGGGAAAAAAGTAAAATGTATTTGTTTAAATAAACTTAAGCAAAAATACCTTGATTATTTTTTCATAATTTTGTGATCCTTATCTAAGGCATTTATATCAGTCATTGACTTGCCAACTGCAGAAGGAAATCCCAAGTGGATGAAACCTATTTGAATACAGTTTTTAAACATTATAATAATTGGTAGAGTAATTATTTTACACTGGAAGTACACTTTAATATTTTATATGCTATCGTTGTTTAATCCATGCCATTTTGTGCTTTACAAAATGGGATTGCTACAGTACACTTGTATTGTAATCAGCAGCTGGCATTAACCTATAGTACTAATTAAATCCTACAAAATCTAAAGATATGAACCCTGAAATAAAAAAAAAACAAACCTCTGTCATCTGAAAATAGTAGACTTTTGCACTTATTTTGGATGTCTGTAATTGACCACACCAGACAGGAGGCATGGAGAATTAAGCTCGTGATAAATAATTCTGTTATGCTATACTATTTTGATTATTTCTAACACCAGTACCCACCTCTTGGCCTCTTAATTTCTTTTTTCTTTTCTCTCTTTCAGTGCAAAGGGCAGAATACAAATAGCCTTGTTGTGCAGGATTTAAGTTAAAGGGAATGTAGAATGGTACTGTCCTGATCTCCCAGCATTGCTTAAGAGTCTTGTAAAAGTACAATACCATAACATAGGAAGGTCCTTGAGACTGCAACAACAGTGTAATTTCATTAGCCTCACTGAAGATTAGTATTTATGATTTCTGCACTGGTAACGGCAGATTAGAATCAGGTTTCTGTGATTCCTCAGCATGACTCTAGGTCATTTTAGAATAGCAATGATAATAATAAAAGAAATCCATATAAAAAAATTATATAAGTAGCTGTATAGTTTAAGAAAAGTAAAATGCCTGTAGCAATATCCAGGTATGCTTAAASCACAGTGTTAACAATAGCAGTGCCTTTTCAAGCTCGCAGATCCACATTCAATAAATAGCTGCTTCCACCCGTATGATATTATACTACATGAAATCATCATCTACACCATGGTACCACTAAAATGGCAACTTTAACTTTTGGTGGTTATTTATTTGGTGCTGAAAATTCTTCTGACACATGCCCCCTGCCTCCCCCCGCCCCCGCGACACACACACAGAAGGGCACAGAATTTTTCAGCACCTCATGCATAAAATACTGCATCACAGTAACCGCTGATGTAGGACAAATGCAGGATACCCAACCCAACTTACCCAACTAAGTGGACCTCATTTCAGTGTGTTACCCAGCCTGTGTAAACAAACATCTAGCAACATCAACAGGGTTTCAGTAATGACAGAGGTGAGTGTACAGTCAGAGGAACAGTGGATTCTCAGCATTGTCTATGTTTGTGTTAAGTATTATGGTTTTCATCTGTTGAATTTCACGGATTAAAAAAAAAAAAACAAATCTGCTTTAAATTAAAACCGGATTAATCGGTCTCTTTGTTTTAACCATAAATACATAGGTATGCTCCAGATTTCATTAAAAAATAATTTGTTTGAAAAATTACATCTGAAATCTTTTTCTCCTAGCATGCACGTATGATCATTCAAAGGGGAAAGAGGACTTTAGGCTTATATTCACATCACGGCTCAATTTTAAAATTAAACACGGCTAACATTACAAAGCTGTCTGCTCATTCTAATTCGACTAGTTTAATTGCTTGCAGGCAACTGTGCGGGCAATGTTTGCATGGTTTTGGCCCTGTGCTTTTGTGGCACTGCGCAACGCCAGGCAGAGCCAGCGGCAGCGCAGGAGCGCAGCCCCGCTGTTCTCCTGCGCGCTGCTCGCAGGGATGCGCGCCCTGCCTTTAATCCGCGCCGGTGCCTTTCTTTGTTCTGCAGCCGTGCCTTGCTGCACTGACAGCTGCATGATTAACGTGTCCGGACTGCAGTTTTCCAGATTTCCAGTAGATGCCCCCAGAGACCATTAAACCTCTTGAACGTCTCCAACCAAATGAAAAGCCAGTCTTTTTTCATTTTGCTTCTTGAAGTAACATAATTGTTCAAAGGAAACCTGAAATYGGTGTGGGCGCAATGCAGAAAAACAAACTTACTTGTTTAATAATATATCATAATTTATTAGGTAGTAAGGTTCAAAAGGTTTAGTGTAAACTAGTTTATTAATGCAGTAGAAACATACTATTAACAGTTGGATTTTATAAAATATGTCATGTACGTTTAATTAGGTATCAGTTTTTGATATTGATATTAGAAATAAAGTAACCTTCGGTTATGTAAAACATGAGATGTTCTGTTTAACCTCTCATTTTACATGCTGCATGACATCATGAAAAGCAGTATGAAAAGGACTTTGAGGATTGAGGATTTATAGTTTATCTCAGGATATCACGAAAAGTTTACTGCTGTCACCTACACTACTCCTCTGTTTGAAAGCACTGTTTGTTGGAAAAAAGGACACTGGCATTTTCATCTGGAACCACTTTGATAACTGAAACAATTTCAGAACTCGTTGCACTGTCAAGCTCTCTTAGGTGTCATGAATACCATTCATCCCTGTAGTATCATTCATTTCTAGCCCTATTTTATTGTTTGTGTGTGATCAGTCACTTGTGGCTTATATATTGCAGAAACTTAAGGAAAAAATAGTATTATTATTTTGCACTTTGAGTATCTTCTGTTTTTAAGTATAACTGAGAGATAACTTCTCTCTTTATGCCTCTGAAATTTGAATGGTTATACAGTAGATAGCTTCTTTGCTTGTGAGTTAAAATCAGTTATCTTTCCTAAAAAGAAAATGTGCTCTGTACCGTATGATTATTTCAGCATTATTTCAATTTCTTTATTAATTGGGGTGGGATTTATTAAAAGAATATTGACACTAATTTTTAAAACTGACCTATTTTACTGCCTGTTTTGTTTTCCTGTATTGGTTTGCTAATAATGCTGTCTTGTGGGGAAAATGTGCTTTGACTTCAAGTAAAATGCATCAGTCTACAGGAAAGAACATGTTACATGGACACAGTTTTTCTGTTTATATGAATATTGGTACTGTGCTCAGTGAGTATGCAGTGAGTATTAAAAATGAACTGAATGACATTTTGTTTAGTCACTGTTAAGATCTTTTAGCAGTACTTTCTTGTTTACTTCCAATACATCTAACGATCTAATGCATGCACACATATACACATATATAGATCACATTATATAAATAAATATGCATGTATGTGTGTATGCCATGCAGATTGTTATTCCACTGCTCTGAGTTATATTACTGTAGGATTCAGTCCTAGGCTTTTGGAAGTTGGTAGAAATTTTTTACCTATATTCTTCAATTTTTTTAGTTAGATCGAATTTTAAAACAGAAGAAAGAAAGTATTCCATATACAGAGCAGAGAATACATTGTACGGTATTAACATAATATCTTCACAGTATTTTTAAGCTACATACTGTGCATCTGATATATGACAAATACAGCATATTCTGGCAAATTAAAATTTAAATGTTTAAAGATATTTCTCTCTTACTTTTCTAAGATAAGTGTTGCAAATGTTTTCTGGTACAGAATAGTTATATATTTTCCCTTGTCTGTGTGAACAATGTGTGCTTTTCAATCTCAAAAAACACCTATTTATATATTAAACATAAATTCAGTACGTCTAGTCTAAATCATATCAGTATTTTGTAATATTTTTGTGTTCAGTTCTGCAACTGAAATGTAAAAAATACATGTGAAGGATTAATGTGCATCTATGTAGTAATTAATAGATTTTATTTTAATCATATTAAATATGAAATAATGCAGATTATTTACTTCTTACATCTCACATTGCTGTTTATTTCATTAACATCTAGCTAAGAAGTTTTTTACATCACTTCCATCTTATTAGCGTTGTTGAAGAACTGCAGTAGCTCTTTTTAGGCTAGAAGTATTAGTCTCATTAGGCTATTGTTTAGCATGAGGTCATCTGAATTTATTACATGCACCATAAATCTCAGTTTTTAGGATTCCATATTTATTTTAAAGCTGCTGAGAATCTGAAATTAAATGGATTTTAATCTAAAAAGACAGTCTTGAAAACAGTTTGGAAACTTAATGGAATATACAAAACAAAATTAACACATCTGGGTCCTTGCCATTTTACTGGGACAAAGGTTTGTTTTTTCACACTAGATACCTACGCCCGCAAACCTTTACATCTGTACTTTAGTGTTGCTGGCAGTCCCATTGGACTCATCGTTTTCTCCAGGATAGGACACAATGATTGTTTCATGCCACATAAAAGAAATATTTTGATTATTTCCATAAATAATACCTCAAAAGATATATTACCTCTTGAGAATATTTGATTACACAACTTTTTGATATGTGTATCTTATCAGAGTTTATGAATGAGATAACCTTGATATAAATTCATCATTGCATCATTTGATTTTAAAATTAGGGAGAGATTATCAAACTTTTGCATCAGTAAACCAGTCCCAGCTGAAGTTATATGCTAAACAGAAGCAAAATAATATCTAATGATTATGTTTCTGGCATAGCATTTGTTTGACGCTTCAAACCAAGCCATCATGTCCTACAGCAAAACTATTTAACATATACATTGTTTTGACATGTGGAATGTGCCTCATTTTTCCCTGTGCACTGTTTTAAAGCAAACTAAGATTTCATTGTGTTTTCGTGAGCTAATGTAAACATGGGGTTTTTTCCCATCAGTCAGCCTTTTTTACCAATCACAGCTAAAGAATACCAGTATATTTTTAACATGTTTTCAATACGTATATTGGTATTTGTTCATTATTGCCATATTTACTTCCCTAGGGTATGACATTCGTAATCGTATTTTAGCAAAATGCTTTTTGAGCAGGGGGAAAAAATACCCCTTCCCCGCTGCTGAACTGCAGAGGTCTCTTCTTGAAAGCTCTTTTAGTTATCTGTACTTATTTGGTAAGGTGGAGAACAGAATACAGGTTTAAAGGCTTAAAATCTATCTTTCTTATTCCCAGTAACAGGAATTCATACAAGAAGAACATCTGCATAGACATGCTGCGACAGGGTTATCACGAGTCCTTCTCCCAGCTCTTCGCTCTGATACAGAAGTGGAATGCCTTGAGGGAGGCTGCAGGGCCTGGGTCAGCCATATGGCAGCAGAAGTCCCTGGAGGAGCAGCCTGATAAGCTGGATCAGCTTTACCACTTCCTGACCAGGGCTGAGGCAGCCCAGCGAGCAGGTAAATGGGGGGATTGTGGGTAGCAGAGCAGCGGGAGCCGCAGCCGCGAATGCCTGGGGGAAGCTTCCAAATTGTTTCATGTATGAATTTGAAACGTTACCGCATCTTAGCACATTTCAGCCTTAGTCAACTGAGCTGTATTTATAGAATAAATGATTAGGAACTGCAGATATCAGGAGAGGTTTTGTGAAGAAAAAAAAAAAAAGGGAAAAACATGTAGAGTGCATTATGATATCATCAGAAATGTTTGATGTATTTACAGCTTTGATAACATATCAGTTATTTTCTCATAGTTTCATTATTTATTGTTTTTCTTTCTCTATTGATTTGAGTAGCTGGCTTTGTATTAGAAAAATTTAATAGGTGAAATGCTGTTTCACACAGTAATAGTTTTATAAATCTGATTTTATTAAATACCCTGTCTGCTAACTGTGTGTGGATTTGTGACTGACTTAAAAGGATTGTGAACATGTCAAATAAAATGTAGCACACAGATGTAACATGCCACCTGTGAATTACTAGATATTAGTAAAGACATAACTCCAAATTACTGTATTTTCTCTAATGCCTACTATTTACTAAGCACTCGTATTTATCATTTCCTTTTACTATAAATAGTAACATAACTTACTCTGTCTTTCTCCTTTGGAATAATTGTAGGGATGGAGGCAGATAAAGCTCTAACTGCAATCCTGTTTCATGGCTGAGCTGATTTCACTATAGCTGGCTTGTTTCAAGTTGCATTTTGATCATTACAAATATGAAAATCTACAATAAAGCTTGTGAGTTTGGAACCTAAGCTTTTTGACTGAGATTTAGAAACAGACAACTTCATTTAAAAAAGGAACAACAAAAAAAACATTTCAGCATTAAAAAAAAAAGTTCATTTAAAATATCTATTTTATGTTTACTATGAAAGCCAAAAGTTGTGTTTCTTTATTTAATTCACTGTAATGCTAGGCAGGAAATCTAGCCAGCCCATGATTGGAAGGAATCTTCAGATTTGTCTGGAGTATGACTAAAACCTGAATAGGCACCCCCATAGCTTGCAGGAGTACAAGAGAGAAGTTTTGCGCTCAGGCTGCCCTGACAGAAGCGTACTGCCAACACTTTGGTGTTCAAGAAGTAGTAGATATGGCTTGTCTTGATGGGCCTGCTTCCTGCAGCTGCTTGAGGAGAGCATTTTGCCTTCCTTCAGTGCATGATATTTTTCAGTGTTACAAACTGATGTGGGACAACAGACTTGGCAAACACGCTTCCAGAGAGTCAAGGTGCTGCTGACTGTCCAGTTTCTGCCCCTGTGAAAGGCAAGGGCCCTTTCTCTCACTGAATCCAGCATTCGTTGTGCTGGGCTCTGTAAGTCTTTCACCTCTCACAGGGACAAGATACCACCAATTGTCTGGCTGATTGTATCTTGCCTCTAGGAGAGAATATCTCCCAACTTTGCCTGTTAAAGTTGGTTAAAATTAGAGAAAATAATGAGAACGTGCCAATAGAGTTGGCAAGCATCTTTACTGAATTGCTAGATCAAGGTGTAGTTAGTTTTGATTTTTTCACCAGTTTCAATGCAAACCTTTGCACAAATCTCTTGTTCGTTTCAAGTGAGGCTTGAGTCACCTGACACATGAAGGGATGGATGCTAATTCATGTTGCAGGTGTTAGAGCTAGTAGTGCTGTGAAGATAACATATGAATTATACAGCTCATCAAATACTAATTCAGTAGTTCCACTAATCCAGTTACTCTCTGATTCTAATCAAATTGCTTGAGGCTCTGGCTTATGATCTCCTGACAACTCTAGTTGACACCATTTAAGAAGTGTTCAGCAGTGCACCTCAGCTGGAACTTACCATGATGTAGCAGTTACAACAGCAGCTGACCTGCATTTGCTCTTCAGCCACCACAGTTCAAGCTTAAAAGGCTGAAAGTAATATTTGGGGCAGCAAATCACGAGATTTTCACAGTGTGGCTGATGTCACTAATATTAGGCCAGCTGAAAGTTTACCTGTCTCAGGTATGCTGTTCTGAGCTAACAGTTGTATTGAAGAAGAGATAGCAGGTATAAAATATGAAAAAAAAACCCAAAAAATCTTAATGACTTGTAAGTTTTTTGATGAATTTAAACTTCATGAAGGGGTTGTTTTTGAACCTGAAGTGGTAAATGGAAAACAAAACTTCACTTACTATGTCAGCAAATAATTTTCTTATTTGTTATGTCAGCAAATAATTTTCTTATTTGTTATTTAATTTTTCTCACCTGATATTTTTGTATCATAGAGTGTTGCTGTCTTAATTGTGAATATAAGTTAGAACTGCTGCTTCTAAGTTTAGAGTTTTATCGTTGTTACCATAGTGCACAGAGAAAGCTAGGTATTCATTCACTTTCCATATTTATTGGTAGAATATGTTAATCTTCTCATTTTTTGATAGTTTGTAGATATAGGACACTATAATGCTGGACATAAATTGTTTGATTGAACAGAATCAGCGCCATCCATCACAATGTGAAGGCTGATATCAAAGAGCAATTATTTTCTTTACTGCTGGGTTTGAAAATAGTGATATTTTGTTTACCAGCATTACATTGTACAGGCTGTTTACCTTTACATACACCAGTGAATGTTCTCTCTGTTTTCATTTTTAGTGGAATGTTTTGATTGAACTTCAAATCATACTGGAGTCTTTTTTTTTTTTTTTTAATTGCCTATTACCAATATTATGCTGTGTGCAAAGAAAATATCTTTTTTGTTGTCCAGCTTAATCTCATTGTCATTATATTTGAATACCTCCCAAGTATTTAAAAATAGAGAGCTAGGATTAATCCTTGCAGCTTCTCAGAAAAATAGCTGACAGAGTTATTTTGCCCTATGTACAGAATTATCCCAAAAACGCTGSCAGAAATATTGGCAATACTTGACTGCATTCCTATTTGGTCTTTTTTGATGCAAATAATGTAAATGTTTCTGACTTCAAAATTGAGTTGTTTTTAATTATTCCTTGATCTTCCTTCATTATCATGGACTAACCTCACTTTTTACTAGCTCTGGTCTTAGTAGCTTAAAAAAAAAAGGAGATAGTTTAGCTGTTTAAATATGTATATGTTGTGGTTTAACCCCAGCCAGCAACTAACCGCTACACAGCCGCTCGCTCACTCCCCCCACAATGGGATGGGGGAGAGAATCGGAAGGGTAAAAGTGAGAAAACTCGTGGGTTGAGATAAAGACAGTTTAACAGGTAAAGCAAAAGCCGTGCATGCAAGCAAAGCAAAACAAGGAATTCATTCACCACTTCCCATCGGCAGGCAGGTGTTCAGCCATCGCCAGGAAAGCAGGGCTCCATCACGCGTAACGGTTACTTGGGAAGACAAACGCCATCACTCCAAACGTCCCCCCTTCCTTCTTCTTCCCCCAGCTGTATATACTGAGCATGACGTCATATGGTATGGAATATCCCGTTGGTCAGTTGGGGTCAGCTGTCCCGGCTGTGTCCCCTCCCAACTTCTTGTGCACCCCCAGCCTCCTCGCTGGTGGGGTGGGGTGAGAGGCAGAAAAGGCCTTGACTCTGTGTAAGCACTGCTCAGCAATAACGAAAACATCCCTGTGTTATCAACACTGTTTTCAGCACAAATCCAAAACATAGCCCCATGCTAGCTACTGTGAAGAAAATTAACTCTATCCCAGCCAAAACCAGCACAGTATAGTTGTAGGGTTTTTTATAGAAGAATGAATGATAAATGCCAAAGCAATGTATCTACATAACTCTGCATCTGATGTATACAGCTATTTCTTGGCACATGTATGAAAATGTTGGGGTTTTTTTCAAAAAGAAAGTTATATTTTGAGGCCATGGAATGGCCTGCCTGATTGCCTGCTTGCCTGCCTGATTGTACTGCTCAGAGTAATTTCACTTAAAGGTGTAATTGTCCTTGAAAGGTATAATACAGTGCTGGCAGGTTGTTGTTGCTACCCCTTTGAAGAGCCATAGTTCCCTAGCCCCTTCTCAATACTGTTCTGAGAGTTAGCAGGAGGGAGAGTTTGAAGCCGCAGTCCATCCTTGTCTGACATTAAGGGTTGCTAACTAAATATCCTTTGGCTGCTGACACCCTGTGAACAAATGATGACCATAGCCTACAGAGGTGCACCAACTGAATAGAATTCTTTTTGTCCATTTTGTCTGTCTAAGACTCAGACAAAATTTGACACTCTATTTCTGTGTGTTTCGGTGGGTCATGGGGAAGAAGTAGGAACAAAGGAAATCCAACTAAGTCGTCTTTTACTTGTATTTTGGAATTTTTGAACAGCACCCAGTGTAATGTGTGCCTAGGAGAACAGTTCATTATAATGATAATGTTGCTGTTCCTCAGATAAAAATATTTAAAAGTGAAATTAAAACCTGTAAGCTGGTATTTGCACAGAGTTTACCATATGAATGTCACTGATTCTTTAAATCACTATTTGGCTGCTACAGTCTGTCTTATTGTTTTAAAATGCATTGCAAACTTTTTGGGTTTGTATGCTCATTAAGCTAAGCCACTTCTTCAAATCATCTCATCAAAGTATTGTCTAGCTACTTTTATTTATTTAGTTAGCATTGAGCCTACCAGAAGGATGATTGATAGTATGCAGATTATACTGTAAAGCATCAATCGTGTTTTAGACTGAGGCTGGCCTCTCAGTGATAGTGTGCCAAATTTGTTTTTTGTCAAATTAGAGGTCACCTGTCCCCGTATTATTTCGGGAGGGCTTGAAAAGTGTTGCTCCTCAGATTACATCTGAATTACATATTAAATGTAGGCTTGAACCCTAACTGAATCCTTACCTAGGACTAGCAGAGGCCTTGAAGAGCTCATATGATCAGTGCTTGCTAGAGTGAGCTGGTTTGCTTGTATTGTACAAGTTGAAGGGGATGCAAGGCAAGTTACAGCTCAAGAACAATTAAAGGGAGAGATGTCTCAGCCATTGGCTCTACTTTGCCAGAGCAGGGGAGAAAAACCAGGGAAAATGCCACAGTTCAGTGGCTGCAATGTGTATTGAGCAGTCAGCACTACAGTGGCAGATCACTGTGTTCACTGTGCCAAAGCAAATGCACAGAACCTATACTCAGGTATGAACATGCCTTCAAAGGGGCAAGACACTGCTTATTAGTTGATCATTGGGGCAGCTGGTGGAGAGTAGGAGTTAAGACCTGGAAGCTGTTGCCTTTCTCAGATTCCACCTGCTCCTGGTTCCTGACCCCATGCAACCTTTGTGGTATGCTGTATGCTAAATACTGAATCTGTGCATGTGCTACAGGCTGCTGACCCTTGTTCTAGAGAATATCAGACACACAGAATTAGAAGGAAGTACTAACTTGGCTCTTTTTTCCTCACTTCAGTGTAGAGAAAACTTTTGACAGTATGAGTTATCATTTGTTGTTGTTGTAAAAGATTACTTTTCATAAAGTATATGAAGAAAGCATAAGTATTTGATGTGTTTGCACTGGAAAATCTTTCTTTGTCTGAGGTACTTAAGGTTAAAAACAGAGTTTAGCATTTTACGGTGGGAAAGCTTTTCTGTAAGATTTCACACTTACGCCTTAGGCTGGGCTAGAAACATTGCAATAACCGTATTACCCATGCTATTTTGGAAAAAAAATGGAAAGAGGTTGTGCATTAAAAAAGAAAAAGGATAAACATACCAAAACCTGTTTTAATATTTGCTTGGAGGAGGCGTAGTTTTGTTTGGTTTTGGGGGATGGGGAAAGGAACACTGTTTTATTATCATAGAATCATAGAATCATTAAGGTTGGAAAAGACCTTTAAGATCATCGAGTCCAACCGTCAACCCAACACCACCATGCCCACTAAACCATGTCCCTAAGCGCCTCATCTACACGTCTTTTAAATACTTCCAGGGATGGTGACTCCACCAC
>JAYKAV010003055.1:1236644-1363045 GCA_035582835.1 Phoebastria nigripes
TCATCACCACAATTGTTAAGCTCTAGACAGTCGAAACACTCCCTGACATACAGAGCCACCCCACCGCCTCTCCTTCCTTGCCTGTCCCTTCTGAAGAGCTTATAGCCATCCATTGCAGCACTCCARTCGTGACAGTTGTCCTACCATGTTTCTGTGATGGCGACTAAGTCATAGCTATCCTGCTTCCAGCTCCTCCTGTTTGCCACCCATGCTGCATGCATTGGTGTAGATGCACTTGAGCTGGGCTATCGATTTCACTCCCAACATTTCTAAGTAGGTTTGTCCTTCTTTACGTACTATTGTATCACAGGAGAAAATGCAGCAGTTGCTAGAGACCAATGGAGGATTTTATTATTTTTGTAATTATCTTACAAAAAGTGAAGTGATTCTGACCAGGAAAGAAGCCAAGCCTTCTCAAAATATAGCCAACTGTAGAACTACCATTGACTTCAACAGAAGCAGCATTTCTTAGAAAATTTCAGTAGTGTGTTTTCATTGCAATGGCTTGGAGTCCCCCTTTAGCATCCCAGATTGCCAGTTAATTGCCTTATATCATTATCATTAGACAGCTTTATCCTTACATGGCAAAATTATATCCTGACCTTTTCCTTAGCATCTTTGTATAGATTGTACTCTCATTGAATATATTCCCCTTCTGTACCTAGCAATGTTGGGAGAGGTGTGCTCTGTGTACACCCTGCCTCATGATATCTAGGAAACGGAGGCTCTGCCTGAAACTTGATGGTGTCAGCATGCTACCCCACAGCAACCTTTCTTCATTTGTGTGTGAGTTTAGCTAGTTTCTATATGGCCTTCATCTGGCAGGAACAAATGACTGACTGGTGGTTTTTTGAGTGGAAAATATTGAGCCATAAATGGATGTTGAAAAATTTCTTTCTGATACCTGTATTTTAAAAATGAGTACAAGTTCTATTTTCCGTTAACAAGAACAACAGCCTCTTTCTCTTCTTCTTCAAGGAAAATACCAAGCCAGGATCTCTTCATGGTGTTGTTTTTATCTGTTCTCTAAAGACCATTTCTGTACTACTTTTCCTTTCTTCCACTACATTCTGTCGTGAAGGATATCATACAGACGTGGCAGCAGTTGTACTTAAATCACGCTAGTATGGCTTGCAGATCTTCTATATGTTTCTTTTCTCTCATCTTAGCTCTGTTGGGATTGTTGTACTCAAACTCCACCTCACTATCCCTGTGAATTGCACTATTTAGTAGTTGTCTAGCTGAACGCAACAAACATGCAGACCATGGATTTGAATGATCCTCTGTTCCATGCACACCTTTGCTTGCCAAGGGACAGTTCCTGAGAAGAGCCCAGGAACAAACGAAGATGTTGTTCAGCAGGCCAATCAAGGACTATGGCTTGAGCATAACAAGGGGAGATCCTACTTGACAGTTGAGATGCACCTGAAGAGATACTGATGCAGAGCAGAAAATACTATACGTGTTTAATATATGGGGTTTAATGTTTAAGCTCAAGTTGAAGGGATTTTTTTAAAATCTCTGTTTAACAAAAAGATCTCAGCAAAGTTTAATAGGGATACTTTCCTTTTGTGCACAGACACCCAATTTCAAAGTTGTTTTCCATTGCAAAGGACAATGAAAATAAAATATTTTGAAAAGTTCAGATCAAACAAAATGAAGGAAGTCCATTTTCTGTAATTTATATTCTGTGACAAAAACATAAAAAATATTATAAAACAAATACCGCAACATAGCATGACTTCTAATTTGTTTTCTGCTTAATTTTTGTGAAATATTACTGCCTTTAATTTGGTAATTTGGCATTGAAAAAAATGTTCTGTTGGATAATAGCCCATAAGATATGTTCTTAGCCCTGCTTCAGATCTTCAATTAAGTCCAAAACTGTGAACTACCAGGCCTCGCCATCTGCTCTATCAAGTTCTGTTTGTTCTGTGTAGCTGCCATTTTGGGTAGATGTTCATCTTTACAGTGTTCTCACAATCCTGTGACTTAAATGTTCTGGAAGACCTGGATTTAGCTTCCAATGTTTTATGAGATTAATGTAATTTTTGAAAGATTAATGGGATCAGCCTTTGAAACTTTATCTATCTGCTTTCTTAATTGTTTCTTATTTAAAACCAGGAATTTGTCTTGCAGGAACYGTTTTACAATTGCTTGTGTGATTCAAACTTCTCTTTCTGTTCATTCGGTATCACATTCCAGTGACRTCGTTCCCTCTCTGATAAGTGGTGCAGATAATTATATTTTTGTATCAACAGATACATAAAGATGACTTGTCTACAGGTATTCTACTATCAGTTCTAGAGAACTTACTTACTATACTCAATCACAGAGGTCAAAGCTTTAATGACTGAACTACCTATGGGAGATTTTATAGAAGAGAGTATTTACCTATTCTAATATTTTTCTTCTCCTGGGGAGGTGAAAGACTTTTCTAAGACTTTTACTAAGTCTGACATGCTAGCTTTACCACTATCAGAATAATCTCAATGAATTTCTTGATTTGTAAATCAGACTTTGAATACAGAAGACAGTACGGCTTTTAAAAGTCTATCTTYTGGGGTTTATTTTATGACCAGCATATCTGGTCAGCCACTGTCCAAGACAATTACAGAGAAATGGTTGTCTTTGTGCACTTCTCATTGTTATTCACTGGCAGGATAGTCATCAGAGGGTCACATTAAAGTTCATTCAATCAAAGCTGTGGCAGTAGCAATAGTCCGCCTCAGGTCAGTTCCATCTCTTGAGATTTGTAGGGCACTACCTCAAGTTATTTGCGTAATTTTATGTAGCATTAGTTCCTTGATACTTTGTAGCAAAGATTTCAAAGGCAACAAATCTGTATCTAGTGTTCTAACCCAATGACARTCTAATTATCTTTCCCCTTACTGTGTTATTGTAACCATTTGTATGTATCCTCTGGTATCTTCTAAATTCATTTTCACTTAGCTGTAATCGATATATAATGTGTATTGTTATCTTTATGTTAGTGGTTATAATTAGGTTTTGTATTTCTCTGTTCATATGGTTATTTGTTTATGTACTTGTAATCGTCATGGGAACCTCTGCCTTTTACTTTTGAGATAATCTTTAAAAGTGCTCCCTTGTGCTGCAATAGATGTTTAAGTTGGGATGAGATAAATCACAGCCAAGAAGTATCTGCTTTTCTTCATTGAGAGTAAAGGGATCCTAGGTAACCCATATCTATATCTAGATTGGTTAGTTTGGATGAATGCCAACTATGTCTTGATTTTTTTATCTATACATATGTATAAATGTGCTTACATATATATATATGCATACATGTGTGCACACACACAGATAGATAGATATATGTATATTAAGCCCAAACCAGTTCTGTTACTTCCATTCCAGTATCATTTGCAGAGATTTTTGAGGCTATTGTACCAAAATAGTCTTAATTTCTAATGTATGAATTAGTTTTATATGATGTACACTCCTGGATATTCTGAAGAAGAGGTACCTAAGAGGTACTTTTTCAGCCCTGAGGGGGAACAAAAGGCATGAAAACTCACAGCCATGAAGAATGTTCTGATTAGGAATACATGAAGTCTATATATTGATAATTATTCCTCTCAAAGCCAGATTTCTAAACTTAAGCTGATGTTTTGGCATGTTTTGATATCAAACCTTAGATACAAATGATGAGATGATAATCTAGATGTAATTTCTGGGGTATTTCTATTTTGATGATTCTAAAGAGATTGTGAAACATTCTAATTTCTTGGAAGAGGTGTTATTTAAAATACTAGAAATGGAAATGTATGTAACACAAACTGGTTCAAAAATCATAATTTTATATATTTTAATGGGAATTATTAAAAAGGTAGAAATATGAGATACCACTTCATGGAGGAAAAACTCTGAGAAAATAAATAGGAAAGCAAAATAATAAATAAAAAAGCAAAAGCAACAAAAAAGTATTGTTTACCATAAAAGAAGAGGAATGAATTTGTAAATCAAAAGACAAAACCAGAGAGTGTTCAAGAATGGGGAAAAGACATTTCAGCTTGATTTCAGAAAATTTTAAGCAGGGAGAATTCAGCCAATGTTCTCCAAAATGGCCAAGATAGATAAAAATGGAAGAGAAACAAATACTAGATAAACTTCTTGAAGACTGCAGACATGATTAGGTGGTAACAGGATTCTTTCATAAGACAGAATAAAGTTCTTACTGTATCGTGCAACACACTGAAGAGCTTTATTAAGATGTTCTGAAGTCAAAGAACTTAGTCATGACAACAGACAGAATGAGAGATTTMGATTACTTCCTATTGGGCCATACATAATTTGTGATTTTTAATTTTGAGACAGAACATACTAGAGATGAGGCTGAGGAAGCACTCTCTTGTGTGGTTTAGTGATGCATTCAAAGTACTTCTTTGAGTCATTGCTGCTGTTTGTTCCAAACAATGCAAGTGACTCACGTAGATGATAGACTTTACAGTTGAGAAATTAGTCCTTTTTGAAAGTTGGATTTTCCCCAATTCTTCCTGCAGATAACAAAAGAAGAGAATTTAACTGCATCTTTTGGTCAGAGTGTTTTGACACAGTATCATAGTTTTAAAACACTTAGAAAAGATTTGGATTTTGAGTGAGGTCTTGCCTCTATTGAAATCAGGTTTTTTCCCCAGTTGATTTCTCTGTGGTGCTCCAGACCCAGGAGTAAGAGGGGTTTTTTCTTTCTTTTCCCCCTTTTCTCTCTTTGTTGAGCAAAGCTTACAAATTGCAGAACTCCCGAAAGCAAAGCAGTTCTGTTCACACATCTAGCTTAACCAAACAGTCTCTTACCTGCTGCAAGACTTGTGGTTCTTAACTCCTTCWTTACCAAACTACATGAAAATTCTTTTAAGAACTGGCTGTTTGGCTTACATTCATTTAACAGCCACAAACACAGTAGGTAGCCAACCAAAACTGCAATGGAATTTTAGCTAATTATTCCCATTCACATCTGACATGAGCAGAGTTTGGAAAGAAAATTCATTTAGTTTAGCCAGCGATAAATTTAGCTGTGAAACATATAGGTTCATGCTGCACTTTATTATCTCATAGATTCTTCAGCATCATGTAGGGAATATATATTTCAAATCCCCCTTAGGGAGAAGCTGTATGATAAGAGTTGTCAGGTAAGTTTTAGATCTCTCCTCCAAATTAATATAGTTTTGGAATAATCCAAAGAGGATTTTTTGTGGATTTTTTTTTTAGAGGTGCTTTTCCAAGAGAAATAACTCTAATTCTGTAGAAGCTCTCATTCTGTAATTTTAAATTGTGAATAATAAATTTGTTGATAATTTTGTAATGCTACTTAGATTTGGGACTTGCAGTGTTTTTATAAATTTTAGGGATAGTGTGTGTTCATTTAGCTGCCTGAGATGATAAAGAGTGGGGGTTTTTTATTCAGATCATAAAGGAGATCTGTGACTTTGAGTCTCCCCTGCTTTCCACATTTGTTCTGAGAGCAATACGTTGGTGAACTGTCTTTTTCAGGGCAAGGTGTAAAATTTCAATTTGTCCTTAATTTCTAAGAGTGATAAGGTACTAAAAATGGGAATATACATGAAAACTCAAAGCCTTTCTTGTTGCTTTGAACATTTAAAATGGTATGAATTAATGGATTGTGTTTGCAGAGTGTTTTGTTTGGTTCTTTATCTCCATCACCGCAGTTGCTACCTTAGACCTGTTTTGAAAGCTCTTGGTGCCTTTTCAGGTCTCAGTGCCTCAGACAAATGCTTCTCCAGCAGTGACTGTGTGGGCTTTTTGCTCACTCTAGCTTCTCTCTTTTGACTAGCCAACGTCTCAGCCAGGTTTTGCGTATTTTATTGAACTGAATTTTGGTTTTGCATACAGAAATGAGAGCAATTTATTGTGGTTTTACTAAAATAAGTTTTCAATTCTGCCTAACTTGTAAGGTTATCATTTTCCTTATCATATTTCTTTGAGTGGACATGTAGGAGAACTTGGTGGTATTTCAGTGGTGGAAATATAAATAGATCTTCATTTTCATTATATGGTTATTGCTGTAATATGTAAGATTCTGAAAGCTGATGATAATCTAACATTTTGATTGTAATTTTTGTTTTTAAAGGGCACTATGATGARGTGTACGATAACCAGCTTAACTTGGCCTACTGTTTCAATGACCCTGAGGACAAATGGTTAAGTAATTACTTTTATGAGCAATGTTTTAACACTGCTCAACTAGTAAAAATTGATGGTGGGAAAAGAGAGGCACAAGCACATGCAAATATGGGCCTCATCAATGAGGAACAAGGTAAGTCACTGATCATAAAGCTACATTATATCAGCATTGAGACAGTCATATTTAGCAATTTGTGTTTCATCACAGGGCACAGTATTTCAATGTAAAATTGATTTGCAACCACAATTTAAAGGAAGTTTTAAAACTGTTGCAATTTTAATTTTTGGACCAGTGAATAGGAAGACAAAGAAGTCTATAATTATTCACAGACTTGTTTCCTCTGTTGACATTCCATCTACAGTTGAAAGTACTCAGTCAGATGAAAAACAAAACACAAGTTTAAAGGAAGCATTTGTTTAGGGCAAAGGTTCTTTGGGATTGACCTTATTTCCTTTGCTTGTTTTTGACAAGAGACTGGTAATGCTGCCTCAGGCCACAGGTTTGAATAGGATGGCATCTGTAGTTACACAAACTGGGTTGATTTAAAAGAGGTATGAACACGTAATTCAGTTTAATCCTGCCTCCAATTTACATTTGGATAAAACAGCCTATATTTTTGTGTTCTTTTTAAAAACTACCTTCTGGTTCTCTTGACTGAAAATGACACACTGTTTGTTTGTACGTGACTGCCACATTGGTATTTGCTTCAGATTTATACCTTGCCACAAGCTCCATTTCTCCATTCATGTATCTGTAACCTCAAACTGGGAGTCTCTGAAATTAGAAAAGATATTAATAGAAGTAACTAGAATCATAGAACAGCCCAGGGTGGAAGGGACCTCAAAAGATTGTCTGGTCCTACCTTTCATGGGAAAGGGAGGCTAGATGAGGTTATTTTAGCACCCTGTCCAATCGCATCTTGAAAATGTCCAGCGATGGGGACTCTACCACATCCCTGGGGAGGCTGTTCCAGTGAATGATTGTTCTCACTGTAAAAAATACTACCTTCTTATATCAAGGTGAACCTTGTTTCTATATTTAAAAACATACATTACCTTTCATGGCAGAGGGGTTTTTGTGTGTATAGCAGTCTGGGTATAAAAAAGGTGTTTTCCTGTGTTTGTATAAAATCCTTTCATGTCGTGGGAAGACAAGCAATGAGTGAGCCTCAAGTAACTGAATAAAACCTATCTTCCAGTTCTAATTCCTAAGTATACTGGATACYTAACCATTGCTTCAAATATATGTGATTTGTATAGTCATTACGTTTTTGTTTTTAAGTTTGACTTTGTGGGTTGAAACCATTCCAACTTTGAGCTCAGCTTGTGGCTGGTTTCTCAAATAGAATGGCTTTTCTCAGAAAAAAGAAGATTCACAGAAATTGAAATGTTTTGTGGAAATAGTGTAATTCCAGTAAACGTCTGACAGAATGGGTGTGTTTTAAAAGATGGCCTAATTTCCCAGCAAAAACCTGGACATAAAACATAAAACCTGCAGGCTTTTTTTTTTTTTTTTTTTTTAATTGAAAGGTTATTGTCCTGTTTTTTCCCCACGTTGTCTTAAAGCTGAAACATCACACCTTTTTCAATATTTCCTCATATTTTCTAGACTGCTGGTCATTCACACCGTTTTCCTCTGAACTGTTGCCATATCTTTCTTGCCTGCAACACCCAGAGCTGGATTCAGTCTTAAAATTTGAGTTCATACCAATGATGATCAATAAAATGGAAAGATTACTTTTCTTACAAGTTGTATTTTTTATTTGTGTTTTCAGGTATGACATCTATATTCTTTGTTTCAGCATAAATTGCATACTCATATTCAGTTGATGAACTTTAGTAATCTCTAAATTCTTTTCTGAAAAACTGTTAACTAGCTATTCTGTTCCCCATTCTGGGGTCACCAGTTAGTTCTACCTAAATGCAATATGTTGCTTTCTTTTTGCACTGAGTAGCATCCTGTGTCTTGTAGGCGCTTTCTAGAAATTGTCAAGATTGTTTTGAATATTGAAGTTGTCCTTCAACATGCTTTCTCTTCTTCCTAGTTTGGTATCATTTGAACATTTAAAAAGCATTTTTCTATCCTGTTATTCAGATTCTTAATGAAAATACTAAGTAGTAAACTGGACCTGGGACAGGCACCTGTGGAACCTCACTGAGTAACTTTTTCCATGGTGACAGTGAACTACTGTTAACCAATGTCTATATAGGATTTCCTAACCAATTTGCACTCACCTAACAATAGTTGCAGGTGAACTATGCTTCCGTAACACTTTACAAGAAAATTATATGACAGTGAGAAAGAATTTACTAACTTTACTAACTTAAATAGAAGATTGGTTTGATGACATTTGCTCTTGACTTACTGGCGTTGACTATAATATTTTCATGTTTTCTCTAAATGCTTGGGAATAATCTGTTTGACTATTTATTTATTCCAGTATTGTTCCAGAAATTGAAGTTAAGCTAAATCCAGTTTCCCACTAGATAAGATAGCACTTGCTTAAAGCCCAGCCAGTCACAACCAAGTCATTTTCATTTTGAGTGAAAAATGCTTAATTAGGTTATCTGTCTGACACTCAGTAGAATAAAATGATTGGAGTTGCTGGATTTTTTGCAGCCTTTTCACTTGATCCTTCAGTTACTAAAAAATAAAATTATAAGAAGGTGCATTAAAAGCAAACATCCCTGCCCATTTGTAGCTTCAAAGGCTCATGCTGAGTGTGACTCAATACTGTTATCAAACCACTGCCTAAAAAAAATTTAACATTTCCTACTGTTATGATGTGTTAAGCAAAAGTTGTTGGATACTTAAATATCTTTAAGCCCATTACAAAAGCACATAAGTAAAGTTATGAAATACACTTTGAGATGCTCAGAGGAGGGGAAATTTCATTTTCCTGCTGTAAAATATTAGAAACTTCTGGAAGAGAGGCTTCTTATCAACATTGGTAAGGAGAGAGAAAGCAAGGTGCATTTTCACTGCCCAGGGTAAAGCTGGACTGAATCTGTAGGGTCTGTCTTTTGCAAATATTTTATTTCCATAGAGACAGGTGAAAAAATGAAGAAGCTGAGAGAGTAAGCATAGGATTTGCTTTGACCGACCACTGAGAAAAAGACAGCAGATGTATTCCATGCACTTTTTATTTTCAGCAGGTGAAAAATTAAATCACAAGTTCTGATTGCAGAAAAAGTGTAAGAGCAGATGTTGAGTTAGCATCGTATAAAATTGCATGAGTATTAATGGTGTTATAAGTAAAATTCTAAACATGCTATTTTCTATATTAGAACAGATAGATACAGCTTGTAAATTAAATAGTCTTTTTTTTTCAGTTATTTATAATGCTGTAATCTAATTTGTTTGTGAACTGAATGAGTCAGATGCCCACTTCCTATGGGGATATATACATATATACAGGAATAGATACACATGTATAGACATGTATGTGTGCATTAATATATACATATAGGACTATATATGTGTACCTATATAAATACAGGGATGTAGGTATGTGAATGATGCCATGATACTTTCATCAGATTTAAATCATCATGTCTATATTAACTGCATTGATTAATAGTCCAGCCAGGGAGATAGGAGAATTTACAAGAATGAGAAGTTAGTCTTACAGACATTCATGTGTGCATCCTTTTAGATGTAAATATCTTGTACCAGTTCTTTTCAGTTCTCTCACCCAAWGGTGTGTTTTTTATTACTTGTCCACGGAAGCTGTCTATATATGCTTAGGACTGATTGCTTGGGAGTATAAAGTTAAACATGTACTTGTAAAGATTGTTGTTTGCCTTGGAAGCAAATCAATAAATTTGCTGGGTAATTTTTGTGTAATCAAATTTAAAGTTCTTTGACTTTCAGCCTGGTCCCTGTCCTAAAGGCTGGATATAATCTGATGTTCATTAATCTTCAAAGCTAAATATTTGAGGTGTCAGCAGTGTAGACTTCAGTCATGATATTTGGATGCAGCCACAGCGGTGGCTGTCAGTACATAGTGGCTGTGGGTACATAAGGGAAAGAAAACAATAATAATTGAGTAGCCTGCTACAGACATAAATGGAACATTCTGCTTGGAGCAAACATGATTTTAGTCGCAGTTCTTTGCAGAATGAGATTTTAACTGCTTCTTTAAAAAAACCTGTTTGTAAAATAAGGTCTCTGTTTACAAGATACCAAAATGAGATGCTACTCATTGATTATTGTAGGAGTGTTCAGGTTATGATCCTGTTCAATTAGCTGTACTCACCCCATAGTTCATCTTTCCTCAGGGGGCTGACAATAAATTGTTTTATTAGTTTGGTTACTAGTCATTTTCTCATATAGCTGTTAAACATGCTGATGTCACTTTATACACATTGAAAAAGCTATGTCATATTTTAATTTTTTTTTTCCTCGCATTAAATCCAGCATTACTTGTCATCCAAGTAAGCACAGGCTTTGTGAAAGAATCTCAGTTAAGAAAAATTCATTTTAAAAAGTATTTTTACTTCTAAAAACACATTCAAAGCACAGGAATAATATCAGTCATTATAAATGTATGCATTTTTCTGCATATCAGACAATAAGAAGATTATCATAGTCTGTGATGGTTCTATTACATTAGTGTAAATTCTGCTGAAGTTTATTGTGAACTACAGGTTTACACTGTTGTATCTTGCAGAAGAAACACAGTCTGAGTGTACTGATAAACATAATGGCTAGTGCTAGTTTGTATAGGTTCTTACACTGCTAGTGCTCATCATTACAATATTTGAGTGCTTTCTGTTTTGTATTAAATGGCTAACATCTATCATGCGTGAAATGATGTAGACCTTAAATACATGCATCCCAAAGTTTCAGATAACTTGTATCAGTAACAAAAGCAATCCAGGGGAAACAAGGAATTTGTATGTGTAGGAGCTATTTGCTTCAAATAGGTTATAAGAAAATTAGATATATTTCTATATTATTCAAAATCATAATAAAAACAGATATCTGAAAGTGTACTTGTTCTAAAAGCAGCCATCAAGGCCATTGCAAGTAATACAGGTGTTTGTATAAATACCTGTGTATATAGATGTGTATGTACGTCCATGTATATATACGTACACATCTATATACAGACATACATATGCATATATATGTACACACACATTCAAGTATAGCCAGTGCTTTAAAGCCAGTACTTCAGATACCAACATTTCAATCTTAAAGTCAAGCAATTCTGCATTTGTGAGGGAAGCTTAAAGATGACTAATTAACATATCTGATGGTGTTTTTCTAATACAGATGCATGACTGTTCTTTCCTTAAGGCACACCCTTACAAAAAGATAGGTACATTGTGTGTGAGACACTGGAGCAGGAAGAGTGACATCGAGAACTCCGGAGAAAGCAACGAAAACATCATCACTACAATCTTATAAATATCTATCCTCCCACCCTCGAATGATGTAAGGATCTCAACACTTACCTTTCAGACATTAGCAGCAAAGGTAGACATTCACAGGCCATGGTTGCTTTYCTGCATGGGTAAATTAAGCAGTGCATTGGGATGTCTGTGAGCATTGGAGCACAGGCTAGTGCTAAAATGGTGTTAATAGTCCTGCAGATGCTTTTAGCTTGGGCTAACTTGGACTTTCCTGCCCTGCAATTATTCATGGGCACAGTTTGGTAATTAGGAGTGTTGCAGGGACTTTTCCTAACAGGCAGTTTGCAAGCAGCCACACTGTTTTGAAGGATAAGAGAGTTTACTCTGCACCCACACCAAAAATATTAATAAATTGGACCTAATTTATGAGAAAGTTATAATTGTTCTATCTGTAATCATGGATAAAATACAGTCTATTTCCTATGTTAGAATTTGATATAGACTTTTCTGGTTGAAAGGCCTACTGAACACAAGGGACTTGTAAATAAATTTAATTAATTTGTTGTGAAAAAACCCCACAGGGTTCTTACAGACTTTGACAATCTGGATTAAGACCGAGGAGTAGGATTATACCTATCGTTTTACCATACTGTTGAAATTAAAGTTTTTAATCAAGGCATTATAGAAGTTGGTGGAAAGATTCCTATTGAGTTTAATGGGCATTTGATTCAAGCTTCTGAAGTTTAAGTATTAAATACTAGATATATTTGGTAAACAACAACTTAAAGATAGTTCATAACATCATCTTTGTGTTTTGGAACATAAAAAGTCTAAACTGATTATTTTCTTCTTCTTAGCAGGTCYTATTTAATCCATTGCTAAGAAATTGTTCATTTTGTATTTTGAGTTGTTTATCGCAAGTGTTTTTCAATTAAAAACTGTAATGTATAAATAATTGAGAGAAATTCAGCATACGTTCATGAGTATCTATGCAGAGGAAATATGGACGTTTAAGCAGAATTTCCCCAATTGGTTTGCCTTCAGGCAGAAATAATTTATATTCAGATTAAAAAAAAAAAAGAGAGAATGTTAATATTACAAAATGAAGTACTAAAAAGGTTTAAAAAGGCAAAAGTTAAAATTGCTTATGAAATTTCTTATGCTTTTTTGTGTGCGGATTTTGCAACTTCAATTACATAAACATGTAGTGTCTTTTGCTAGAGATTCTTAAGTATATCCAGAATAAAATTAACCTGTGGGATGGAAGGCCCAGCAGCTTCTATGTTAATAGAACTTTATATTGTTATTTGTGTTGCAAGTCTGCCAAGCCCACTTAAATAGCAAATCCTCATTGTTCTGTATAATGTAGAAATGAAAAGTGCTGCTTTACAATCTGATTGCAAAATTAGAAACAGCTGGTAAATAAAACAAACCAGTGGGACAACATTTGTGAAAAGTGATAAATTTCTTCCTTACTACCTGTGTAGTGCAGAACTGTTACTGATAACAGTATTGCTGCATTTGAACTATCTGACCTGCCTATTTAATGTTGTTACATTTCCACCATAAGGTGTATAGCCAGCATCTAGAGGTCTCCATATTGTTGTATTCACAAGTGCAGGTCTGACACTGGAAGAAAGCAACCTAAAATGGATCCCATTTCTCTCTTCAGGATCAAAAGCAACTCAAATTACCAGCTAATAGCTACCCAAGACCTTTCTGGTTTCACCTATCCTTGTGTCTGTGTTAGAGATTCCTTTTTGTAAGCAACTTCTTTTGGTTTAAAATGATAGCCAGACAGTTTGTGATTTTTGATAAAAGATTAGCCTCATAATTTCCTTTCTCTTTATTTTTATAATGGGATTTTTCATAGTGTGGACCAAAAAGAGAAAAGAGTTTTAAAGATATAAATGCCGATGTAATTTTTTTCTTAGGAAGCCTGAGTGCTAGTCAAAATATGGCAGTGGTCTAGAGGAGAGTTACAGTTCTAGAGATTTAGAGGCTATATATCCTTTGAAGCAGGAATCACCATTTTGTTCTGTCTTTATACAATACCATTTCCTGTATGCTCTTATAACACTTTTACTTGGTAAGGTTCAGTGTGTGCTGTGATAAATTGAAAGCTATATGTGAACATGCTGCTGACTGGCCAGTGCTTAGTTGCTGTCTGGCCAAGCAGCRTGCTGCCCTCTAGAATACATACAGCATTCTGCCTGTCTTTCTGTCTGTTTGGAATTGGGATCAATGTCTATCCTCAAGCTTCTAATTTTCTAAAAAGTGGTGGGAACTTACTGTCCTAYGGACTTCTTACCATTTCTTACCAAATTTGGTTGAAGTTCACTCCAAATCTAGTTGGAGGACAGGATGATCACATAGGCTTGTTTCCTTTGGATACTAACCTAAAAATTGCCTTTTTGTACTGTTCATTGTTTGGAGAGAACACGTGGCATGTTTCATTTGATTCTTTTAATTTTTCTTTATATAACAGACCATATTCAGTAGTAACCAAATATCATTGATTTATCATGATATCCCCGCCTCGCCCCAGGTTGCATATCCCAGATTGCTGACTTTGAAGATTCATTCCTAGTTGTGATTATTTATTCCAAACAGCTTTTTCAGAAAAAGGAGTGTAGGAATAGTTCAGAACTGAAAACTTACTCACGTGTCTCCAAATCCTGTATCTTTGGCCACATATACCTGTTGCTAAATTTTGTCTTTAAGTTCATGTAGAGACATATACTTAAAAAGAGTCTCCACGCCAGGGAACTTTAGAGACAGAAAGAAGSCCTTCCTTAATGGGACATGGAATTCTGCATATCCAGTTCGACCATTTAAAACACTTCCAGTCATTGATTTTCATTGTATCAACTGAAGCTAACTCTTCTTTGTTATTCTGCACTTACAGTATTTCACAGAGCAGTTATATTGGTTTTTTTCTGGTTGCTTAAGAATTGAATACATAAGTTAGCTGGGAGAAACTTGACTGTAGAGCATAATTTAAAAAGTTTAAGCAGCAGATTGCTAGGAGATGAAGTCTTCAGATACGATGCTTCTCTCTGTCAGTCAGTGGCAGACAGCAGCAGCCATAAATCCAGATAGATTCTTGGGGAGGACAGATTTAAAAGGTTTATGAAATAATTGAGCTCATCCTCATGCAAGTGCAGAATGTAGTTCCCCGATAAATGACATCTTATTATTACAGGGTTGTTACTGTATTGAACTAGCAGGTACCGTATTGAACTGATGTTATAGAAATCAGGTATGTTTGCAGTTCAAATTAGTATACTCTTAAGAAAGCCTGAAAGAAGCTTCTGAACATGCAACATGAAAGAAAAAGGGACCTGTTGAGTTCATAAAAAATATTCTTCATCTAATTATTTTTTATTCTTATTTTTTAAAAGGTGTTGGTAGGCAATGAAGATGTTTTGAATAAGAGAACTCAGGGAGAATTCTGTAGGGTTCTTATTTTCACTTCAGAAAATAAATACTGTGAAAATGGAAAACTTTCTTCATGCTTTTCCTTCAGTTGATTTAAATCAAGGTTTAATGTTAAGCACAGGGAAGTAAGAATATTCTTTACACTAGGAAAAAGTAAGCAGGTTTGCCGAAAGCCTGCTTAATCCTTTCACCGTCACTGCCACTTTCCTAGCCTAATTCTTCAAATGGTGAATCTTTCAGTTCTGATATAACACCTGGGGACAGGTCTGTATTCTTACTTTGTAATGAAAAGCTCTTCAAAATATTCACAGCAGTGCAATAATGCTAATTCTAAACTTTGTAATTTGCATTTTCTGTAAAAGTTTTGACCTGTGCAAAAAAAAAAAAAAAACCAACCCTTAAATTAGTTTCTGTTCTTAGGTATTTGGTGATTGTAAAGTTCATCTCCAAATACGTCATAAAATTACTGAAAAAGTATTGCTGTTGTTTACATTGAACTGTGAAAGATATCGTATCAGAAATATTTTAGAAAAAACATTTTATGTACACTTGAATATGATGTGTAGCACTCAAGTGAATTGTTTATATCCACTCTTCTGTAAGAGTCATATTCTTTCTTAATGTCTTTGGTATCAAATGTTGCTCTGTTTGCTTTATGTGCATGTTCATAAGACTATGACATTTAATGAAGAGATCTTTTTAAAGTATTGATAGCCATGAGTAAATTACACTATGTTTGATCTGTGTTAAAGATTCAAAGTCCAAGGCTTTGAATAGAATTTAGAATAAAAATGTAATTAGGTTACATCCCTAAAGTCTGATATATCTTTAAACAAGACTGCAAATGAAACTTTATTAAAACTTCAAATGAATTATTTCTTTGCTTTTTTAAATTCTTTTTCCCTCTCTTCTCTTTCATGTCTATTACTGACATTGCTGCTTGTATTTTACCTGTCTTTTCCAGGGTATTTTAATTATTTACTGCTTAATGAGTAGTACTGAGATGAAGCTTCATTCAAAGCTGCCCACTCACTAACGGATTTTTTTGCTTCAAAGCTTTGCAAGGTCTTGGACTACAGCAGCTGAACCGGCAGTTGTCCTCATAAACTTTCCTGGAGGCAGTGTTTCCTTTTAGTAATTGATAAAGGAGGTACTGTTCCCAGAGATGCCTTGTCAGTGGGACTAAGAGCTGATGGGGTTGCATGTCCTCAGCCATTATCAATAATCTGTAGAAGTCATAGGTAAAACAAACATTATGAGGCTATTAATACAAATATATCTTACTCTTCAGAGGATCAAAGGATAATTCAAGTTGGAAGGGACCTCAGCAAGTCATTAGTCCAAGCTGCTACTCAAAGCATCCTTCTGAAGTAGATTATCTGCACAACAGAACAGCTCCAGTGCTGGACCCTTGCATCTGATACTAAATTTATTATTGGAAGCTGTGAAAAGTAAGGGGAATGGGGTAGAATCTGAATAAAATGTAATCACTACAAAAACTTTGTATTTAAACTGAGGCAAGCATTTGACATGAGTTAGCAAAAAAAGTAATTTAGTGAAACTAATCTTCTTCAGTGTCACCTTCTGTATTTAAAAGATAATGATCATATTACTCTTCGAGATTAAATAGTAATATAACTTGTTTTCATTTGGTTCTATTGAGCTAAAAAAACCCTCAAGCTCTGAAAAGCAGAACTGCAAAGCGTGTGCCATTCTTCACTATTCATGACTGCATTTTCACCTCCCTCCCTTCTCTGCATTTGGATATCTGCCTATAAACACTGAAATATTTGTGAAACCTGAAGTGTGAGCATCCCACTGAGCGTGGGCCTGCTCTTGTTCAGAGCCTGGAGCCTTACAGTGTGAGCTTCCTGAATACATTTTGCATCTTAGGTAGCCTTTGCATATAGAAAGCACTTTGATGCTTTACAAACATGAAAGAAGAAGGTTTGAATGTTATCATGAAGCAAGAATTCCATTCTCTTTAGCTGAATGACAACATACCCATTTTAGTGTTCAACACTGTTTGCAATGTTCTCCTCTAGATTAAAATTGACATATATCAAAAAGTGTTTGTTTATATATAATCAAACAAATCAGAAGAAGGCATCTGACAAATGTTGCTTTCATAAAATATGTTAACCTAAAAAGATAAAGGAATTTTAATTGTAAGACAAAATTTTCTGTGTTGGTTCATTTGAATATGAATGTAGGACAGACAAGTTAGTGGAATTTTCATATGGGACCTGTTCAGTTGTCAGGTCTTTTTCTTGAAGTTGGACACTGATCTTGGATGAGTACATTTTTTATTCTAGTATGCATGTGGGCAAAATGCTGCTAAACCAGTTTGTGCAATTACAGTGTTGCAAAACCTTCAGAGATTCTAGATTCCACCTCAGACCTAAACTTCTGTGAAAATGCCTGAAATATGAACATTTTTTCCACAGTTAAGCCTAAAGCAAAGGGAAAAATTGGTGATATAATGTAGTTCAGATAGCAAGACAGTAGTTACAGGTATGTTTCTAACTTTCAGAGTTAAGGGTTACACTTAGTATGAAATCACTCTTTGATTTATTATTGTCTTTCATRTATGTCCATATGTTATATTTTGTGAGGTCTGTGTGGGGGAAATCAGGTAATTGACACCAGATTTTATTTGTAGAGTTACTCTGACTAGTTGCAATCAGTCTAGAGCGTAGCTGTATGTGTCTTAGAGAAAATCTGAGAGATTTTATATAGAGCCAGAAGCAACTTAAGAAGGCCTGGAGCTAACCCAGAATTTTGAGGGTACAGTGGCTGGTGCAGTAACTGGAAGAAAAGCAAGAGGAGGATATTTGTTCCAGTCTCCCCTACAACAGTRCCTGTTCCTCCTGTACTTACTCTTCATGCTTTCTTGTAAGAACAAGAAGATTTTTTCACACCAGTTCCTCTTCTGGTAATGTGCTCTTCAGTTAATTACAGGGGGTTTTTCTCTTGCTGGTCCACAGTAAAGTATCCCCAAAGCAGCCGTCACCTGTGGGAAACCCTTCTTTCTTTGCAGTTCAGTAGTGTTGGCAGCAGGAGGGGAAGGGATTAGAGAGTAGACAGGCAAGCAACCAGAGAAACTGGTATTATCCCTAGCTTGTGAGGTGTCTCTTAAAGAACCCTTTAGGCAACATCTTTTTAGAGCATTTTTATTATCATACTGTGTTGATGATGTGATATAACATACTGTGAAGAGTCCTACTGTGGGTGCTACAATATGCACTGYGTTGTAGGTTTGTATAGGTATATTTTGAGTATTTGAGATTTAAGGCAAGTAATTTAGGTCCTCAGAGGACAAGGCTATATATGATCTAATGCTCACTGGATTCCTATAGTTATGTTTTTCTTTTTGGACAACAGATACTTGCTTAACTAATGTCAGCAGAAATAATAATCATTCTCTAAACTGCAATACCAAGGATTAGCCTAGCAGTTCTTGACCCAGACAAGGGAACATAAAATACCATCTTTTTGCACTTCAGTCTCAGTCCACCAATGCCATATCTCAGGTTGTGTGATGCTCAACTTTCCTTTTATCTCCTTCCTCCTCCTTTATGTCGTCAAGCCTTCTACTTCTCAGGCATGCTTTCAGTTGACCTTGAGCAGCTTAGACTCTAGGGAGAGATCTACTGGTGTATTGTCAAATTAGGGAAATTGTCAGAATACCCCATGATGAGCCAGCATGTTCATTACAATATTCTTATGAACTGTCTATGTCATTTTGCTAAAACTCCCTGTGGAATCTTTCTGAAAAATGTTATCAGCTCCTGTATAGTAAATGAAAATAACTTTTTATCCTTTATCTTAAAAATACTCACCTTGATTGTTGTCTGATGATTGGTTGTGTTTTAGAGGAATCTTGTAGAGTTATGGAACCGCAATATTTTATCTTGAATCTCTTCCACAATTTTTGTCTTGCTTTTGCAGATGGCACATAAACTCAGGTTCTTGCTTCTGGGATCAGTCACAGTGACTTCTGTACAATTCGTTTTACCTCAGGAGTCCAGGGCGGTTCAACTATTTACTGAATGAGAGCCTTGTTTTATGATTCTTGTGAGCTTTCTGTTCCACCTCCCAACACATCTCTGTTAAAGACTTATAACAACCTCTGTAGATAGTGGCTCACATTGGAAACTGTGACAGATTCTTAACTATTTCAGCATGAATAGTGCTACCATAATTATCATAATTGAACATAGGAAACTAAAAATAATACAAGTAGTTCAAGCGGTTAAATTGAAATGTAAGCCTATATCTTTTAAAATAGTAATAACATTTTTCTTTTTTTGCTACCATTAACTGTTGCTTCAAGCAGATTTTATGTCCACGTTGTACAGTGAAATAACTGATTACAAAAGATGTCCTAGTTCTAGATTAAAATATACTGTAACATASATGAAGCTTTATTGTTCCTTTAGGTTGTTGTTTTAAGCTAAAGTGGAATATTTTCTAAAGTCCTCAACAATTGTTTACAATTTAGAATTAAATGTGCTTTCTGCTTATACTAGTGCTGGTGAAGAAATGCACCTAGCAGACCTGTCACTTTTTTGTGCAATTGTTTCTGTGGCATTATTTTCATTGGTTAATGTACGAGCTGATAGAAAAGGAAATCATTAGCTGCTCTCAGTATTGCTGAGGCATGGAGCTAGAACAGGTCAGTCACTGCATTTTGCAGATTGTGACATTTTAAATTACCTGTACACTACTGGAAGCAATCTGTGGGCCTAATTAACATCTCACCTAATTAATGTCAGGACTGTATATAGAGAATTCTAGATAGTTTTGCACTGCCTTTATTTATTAAATACCACATTATTCAAATTTGCTATCTTTAATTTCAGTATTGAAAACTTCAGATTTGTGTGCTGTTTTCTTAAGTGGGAGTAACTTCTTTTTTTTTTTTTTCCTCCTTCAAGTAATCAATGCACTGCTGAATGAGTTCATTTTAATGCACTCAATCATGCCTCTAATGTTTGTAGCTTACGGGCGCAAGCATCAGTAATGCAGGAATGTTATATGGCTTTAGTTTGGGCCATTTCATAAAATATTCATGGAATCAAAAATGTGCATCAAAATAGCGGCTGGGAGAATTACATTTATGTGCCTGCTTTTATGGCAGCTTCACATTTAAACCCATTTGTGTTAATATCTAGTCAATCTTTCTACTTAAAAAAAAAAAAAAAAAAAAGGCGCAAAATAGTAGTCTCCATATATACCCCTTTTGGTTTGATATCTATTTTGATATAACAAATGTATACTTTTGGAGTGGATTTTAGGAAGGGGAATTATAAAGGAAGTTTTAGATAATGTAAAAACGTTTCTCTTCAGTATTTACAAAATTACATTGARTTCTTTTGCTTGAATGAGCAGATTTATTTTTTTGACTTCTAGGCAACTCAGTGAAAACTGTAGCACAAATCTTTGTACATACATATGTAGTTGCTATGAAAATAAGAGTAATTTCTAAAATTTGATGCAGTGACAGAGTAATGTCTTATATAATTGTTTAAAACTGATTCTTTACTCCCAAAATTATATTGTGACAATGTTTACCTCCCATATTTAAGATTAAACTATTGCTGATAGGGTTTCTTTTGTTATGCCCTGAGCTACATTAAACTGTAACATTTTAGTAGTGGTAGTATATATGTTGTAAAAGTTACGTTTCTGTTTTTTGATTCCTTTTATAAACAGGGAAGAGAGATCAGAGATTCTCAAACTCCATTTAGTATACACTGAGCTAATTTCTGCATGGCAGTGGGAAAAGAAATAAGCAATTCCTGTTAATGTTGCCAACTGAAAATAGCTATACTGCTTTGTGTAACATTTTGCAAATAGATTTTTCAAATATGGATTTCCTAGAAACACCTTCTGGCTTTTCTGTTTGAATTCCTAGAGATATAAAAGATACATTTCTACAAACTATTCCAAGTGATTTTCCTACTCATTATTTTTCCTCTCATTTTGCTTTCTTTTTTTTTTTTTTGCTTCTTTTCTTTCAGTTGATAATAAAAGTAATTTAAAACTCCGCCTTGTCACTGCTCAGGTGAGATAAAAATACTCTCAGAAATGTTCTGTGGTTGGCTTATTACTTTCTTTCAATGTTTTTCAAGATTTTCAGACAGCATCTACCTATGTCTGYGCCTAACAGTTGCAGTAGTTCAGTGTTTAAAAGTTGGAATGCACTGGCCAGATCAATTCCAACTGAACCGACTCATGACAGTGAATAAACTTGCCACCCCCCTGAAAACATCATTTTTCCACAACATTTGAGGTTCRCATAAACAATATGGATTAAAGAAATAGGCTGATATGTTGTTTGCCAAGGAGAACATGGAGGAATGAATTCCAAAGTCTAAAATGTTTTACCTTCCATGAATTGGAGACTTCTCCAAATAGCTAGTCTTAGCTATTCAAGCTAGCTTGAAAGTCTTCAGTAAGCAAATTCCCAGCCATGTMAGGGCTTTCAGGTCAGGAATTCCATCTCTCCCTCGTTTAGGAAACTAGCAGGTATTTTATTTTTTTGCTCAGCACCTTCTTTCTGGTATTTCTGTGAGCAGATTTTATTACTTTTTACTTCATAATCTTTCTTGGTAGTTCAGTGAAGCCAAATGTAATTTAGTTCCATTTGAATACTACAAAAGGATTATATTGCTTTTGTATTTCGAAGCTTGATGTAGATGAATTGTTTCTAAAGAGGTTTCACTGAGATCTGGCAAAAAGGATGTCAGGTCACAGCTCTTATGGTTAGGTCAACTCTTAAGAACTACGGGGTACATAGAATATATGAGTTCAATTTCTAGTCTGACAGAAACTTTCTCAAGGGGATACTGCAAGTGAGGAAGCATGGGTAAGAATTACCATACCTGATAGTTCTAACAATCTAAACAATAGTTCTGAAGGTTGCACGTATTATTTACCTAAATGATGTGTCCCGTTAARAGATTATGTTACAGTGTCTTAGGAGAAACTCTGATACTGTGTTCAGCTTCAAATCATATCCAGGTGATACCATTCATTTGTTTGCTGCTTCCCATTCTTACTAGAAGTTTTTGAGTTACACGTGAATCAAACTCTATTATTCTAAAGAATCCATTACATATGTAGTGAAACTAGATCACATAAATGTATGGCAATATCCTTTCAAAAGGACAATCAGTTGGTTAATAAACTTTGGGGAGAATTCCAAGGAGGAGTCTGTATGTGCTTATGAGTGTCCAAGTGGATAAAATGCTAGATCTAGCTATTAACATTAAATTTCAAATTAACTTTCCGTCATTTGTCACAAAGCCAACACCAGCTTCTTCAATTAATATCTTAAATGTGCATTTAGTAACTTGGATAACTGGAATTCTGTTGACTTCTGAGTTGGACTTGCCCTAAGAAGTTAGCTGGACTGGATAGGCAGAAACCCAAATTCAAATTCAAAGCCGCTTTAGAATGGACAGTAGTTTTCATCTGGGTTTAGCAAGTCTACATCTCTCTTTCCTGTTACATGTACTGTCAGTGAATCCTTAAACAGCTTGTACTGGTCATGATAATTTCAATTTGCATTTCTGTTTGTTCAGTCTGATGTCAAGTATGTGATATTTTGGAAAGAACGTATAGATCTTTTCCTGTCTGTTTACAGGATCCGATAGCTACTCTGGCAATAAGATTTTTTCCAACATTTTGGGCCATCTCTCTGATACCTGTCCCTAGCTAGAGTGGAACTGAATAAAGCTTGCTGTCTCCCCTTTCACCTAGCACTTCACTCTTCAGCACTTTCTGTTRTGTCCGCTGGGACTTTTACATGAATCATAGGTTGTAGACCCTTAAAATGATTTGTCTGTGAAACTCATTTAATGAGTTGCTTCTTTGAAAGAGAAGTTTCTTGTGCTTTTCAATTTTAGTTGAACTCATTTTAATCATCAGAGAAGCTTAATATGAAAATAAATTTAATTCTAATAAAGAGTTATGTTTTATATTGCAAAGTGGAAAGCATGGTTATAAAAGGGTAACATATGCAAAAGACAAATCTAAATTAAGTTAATAAGAGGAATCTGTCAGAGCTGTTCTGCTGCCTCTAGGTTGACTGGAGGCCTGAGGAACTAGCCTCGTTTTCTCTCGGAATGCTTAAAGAAGGTCCTTCTCCAGGCTTCTCTCCCTTCCTTTCCTACAATTGGGAAAMAACTTTTCTCCTTCCTGGTTCCTTTTGTAATTCGAATGTAGCACTGTAAAAACGGTCTGCAAAACAGTAATCGTTCCTTATAGATCATGTTTCAGAAGAGGTGTAAACTGCAAACACATCTAAACAAACCTAGTTTATGGTTTGTATCAGCTTTTAATAAAAATAGCAATTGGTATATTGATGATCTATGGGACAAGATTCCTCCATCACACACACACACAAACTTACAAAGGAAGGGTCACATTCACAGTTCTCCCTGCTGTAGAACATTCTTTGTAAAACAAGGTACTGTGACCAGAATGCTTTTTTTTTTTTTTTTTTTTTTTTTTTTTTTTTTTTTTTTGTATATAAATGGTCTCATCTTACCGGCTTCCCAGCAGTTTTTCCCATTATGTGTAAGGAAAAGCTCTTCTGTTCTTTCAAGGGGCTTTGAATTTCCGTTGTCCAGAAAGTGTGGAAATCTCCTAGATTGCATGTATACACAGAGATAAATCTAGCTGAAGGTAGAGGGGAGGGAGAAACTACTTGCATGTTAAAATGAATTGAACTTTATCTTCAAACTTTCCTTTGCCTTAAAGATGTTTGAGTAACTTACATTTGAAGACCTTAAAGTGTATTACTTCAGGCTCAATAATTAATCTATTAGTGGTTAATGCTCTTCCAGTAAATTTACTACATAAACTCACCAGAGTTGGCCTAGTAAAAAGTGTTGAATAAATTATTTTGCATAATAATTCTTTTTTCATCAATTAATTTATTTGAATAAAGATTCCCCCCCCCCCCCAGTTTTTATACCTCTATTCTCCACATTTCAAATCTTCCAGCACAGCTTTTCATTATGGAAAAAGAAACCTGAGGAACAGTTTGAATTGTGATTATTTATGCATAGATGTGATTTTGAAATATGAGATCCACAAAGGCTATATTCATGAATCTATAATAGATGTATTTTCTAGAAAATTTTGACTTTGCATCCTTGGGATCACACACCCCCAACATTGTGAATCTACAAAGGAAAGCTAATTTAAAATGTTATAAGTTTAAATTACAGCATTACTGGTAACTATGAGATTTGGCAATATTTTCCAGTGATCTGTAAGTTATATATTGAAGATTCTTGAAAAATCTGTGAAATGATTGGCTGCAACTCACTTTCTAATGAGAAAATTATTATAGACTAAAAACTTTTTAAAATTTTGTTGATTACACTAATTGTTATTATGAATGACATTTTTCAGGTCATGTCATGAAAGCTGCTGAGCATTATGAAGTATTTTATCAGCTAACAGAGGGTTCAACATGGAAGGATGAGGCAGGCCATACTTACAATTCACTGGCGTGTGAGCATCTCTGGAGAATTTATACATTACTAGCAGACAAAATGCTAGAAAATAAAGAACACCAACAGGCCATCAAAACGCTAATAAAAGCTTTAAAAATAGCAAAAGAAGGTAGGTGGAAAATAACACTTTCACATTCCTTTATTTGATGTGCATGCCATGATTTTCCCAAGAGTAAAGTAGAAATTGTCAAGTGTTTGACTGGATGATTATTTCCTATGAAATTCAAAGACAAATGCTATCAATACGCTTCCAGATCTCACTAAAGCAGAAATGCCTTCTTGCTGACAACAAAGAATCTTTTAGAGTCCTGAAAGCTTTATCTCCAAAAAAACAACCTCATGGGAATAATAGTATAAAACAGTGAACCCATAATCAGAAAGTGAGGTCACTGATGGAAGCTCAGCTCACTGATTTTGATTGGCTAGTCACTGTTGATTTGGCAATTTTTGAGTGATATTATCTGCTGAATCACTACCTTTTCACTCTACATAGTTACTCACTACTTGCAAAAACCAGTTTTCTATCATAAGCAAACAAGATTTCTTCTGTATATCTTAATACATGTAAATACTTTGAAAGCTAAAGTAAAAAATTACAGAATCGCAGAATAGCTGAGGTAGGAAGAGAGACATCTGGAGATCATCAGGGTCAGCTAGAGCAGGCTGCCCAGGACTACATCCAGTCAAGTTTTTAGTATCTCCACAAGTGGAGACTCATAACCGTTCTGGAAAACATTTTCCACTGTTCAAACACCCTCACAATAAAGAAGTATTTTGTTGAGTTCAGATGGAATTTCAATTTGTGCCCATTGCCTCTTGTCCTGTCACTGAGCACCACTGAGAAGGGCCTGGCTCCCTCTTCTTTACACCCTCCCATCAGAAGTTTGTACACATTGATGAAATCCCTGCTGAACCTTCTCTTCTGTGGTCTGAACAGTCCCCGCTCCCTCAGCCTCTCCTCCTAGGACAGATGCTCCCAGTCCCTCAGGCATCTTTGCAGCCCTTTGCTGGACTCACTCCACTATGTCCCTCTCTCTCTTGTACTGGGGAGCCCAGAATGGGACACAGCATTCCTGGGGTGACCTCACCAGTGCTGAGTAGAGGCAAAGGATCACCTCCCTCGACCTGCTCGCAACGCCCTGCCTAATGCAGCCCAGGATCCCGTTGGTCGCCTTTGCCATGAGTGTGCATTGCTGTCTCATGGGCAACCTGTTGTCCACCAGGAAACCCAGGTCCTTCTCTGCCAAGCTCCTTTCCATCCAGTCAGGCCGCAGCCTGGGCTGGTGCCTGGGCTTATCCGTCCCCCGGTGCAGGACTTTGCATTTCCCTTTCCTGAACTTCATGAGACTGCCATCGGCCCATTTCTCCAGCCTGCTGAGGTCCCTCTGAATGGCAGCCCAACCACCTACCTGGTGGATCAACCGTTCCTCCCCAGTTTTGTATTGCCTGCAAACACACTGAGGGTATGCTTGCTCACACCGTCCAGGTCATTAATGAAGATATTAATCAGTATTGGTGCCAGTATTGATCCCTGAGGACACCACTAGTGACTGGCCTCCCACTGGACTTCATGCTGCTGCGTACAATCCTTTGAAGGCCGGCAGCTCAGCTAGTTTTCAGTCTACCTCACTGGCTATTTATCTAAGCCATACTTCATCAGCTTGTGTATGAAGATGTTATGGGAGACGGTGTCAGAAGCCTTGCTAAAATTGAAACAACATCCACTGCTTTCCCTTCATCCACCAAGCCAGTCATCTTCTCCTAGAAGGCTATCGGGTTGGTGAAGCATGATTTCCCTGTCTTAAATCCATGCTGACTACTCCTGATTACCTTCTTGTTCTAGCTAATGGCTGTAAGAAGCTTTGTCCATGTGTGGATAGGTTTAAAATTGGGGGAAATTAGAATAGCATTTGAATGTTATATATAACGTGAGATGTTGATCATCTAGAAATACCATGCTCTGGAGCATTTCTTACACGTGAGAGGGAACAGAAAAGGGAAGGCAAATCTTACAAGTTGACTTTATGAAAATACACATAATTTTCCAGGTTTTTCAGAAATCTTAATAATGTTTGTTTCTTAAAATATGCTGTTAAATGTCCACTTCTACAGACTTACTTTTCCTAGATGATTATCCTAGATGATTATTGGAGTGCTTCTCAGAAGTAGGATAGAAGGTCTCAAATAATCATCTTTTTCCATGCACAGCAATTCAAGAGCCTTTCATGATATTCCTTAAGGGGCATATTTTGCATATGAATTGCACATAAAATTAATATATAATATTAATTCAACATTTATCACCAGATACATTAGTTTTCTAAATTTAATAATGTATGCCCAACATTAATCTGTTAGCTAGTCTTTGAGTAGTAGTTGGGATAGATAGAATTAAACTATCAAAAATGGCCAAAAAATTGAAAATATTTTCCAAATTTTAAAATAAGTTTTGCCAAAAATAAATATATGACTATACAAGTAGATAGTATAACACAGCAACCTATAGAAAAGTATAAAATGTATTCAGTGAAGCCAAGGCAAGTTCCTAAAAAGGACTATCTTTATTAGACCAGCAGATACTCTTGATAAAAATGAACAAGCTTTCAGGCATCTAAGCCCATGTGAACTTTGCCGTTTATTATTTTTAAAAGTGCCAGCGAATTATTTCTGTTTCAGGTTTTTTATTAGATTGTCTTTGATTGTATTAATTTTAAAGAACCAAAATTTCTCATCTTGCCTTATTTCATGAAGAATAATATTTTAAAACACCATTTGAAATCTAAATGCTTTTATGTGGTAATTTTGGGGGAATAAACCAAACAGGACTTTGGGGGCAAGAATTCAGTTCTTTTACATTCCAAATGTTTAATTTGTGAGGGTATATGATTGTATTTGGCTAATTTTTTCTTTTAATTAAACCACTAAATAACCTGTTTTGGTTTTATCTGCAATTTACATTAGTAGATCTGTTTTGTGAGTTGCCTGTTTAGATCTTTTCTCTTGGGAGTATGTACCCAAATACTGAGAATGCCAATACAATTAATCAGCTGAAGAAGGACATGTTTACCGAAAAAATTCTCCATCTTTTGAGCTGCATCTGTTGATCAAATACAAGCTTTTAGCTTTTTCTGCAGCGTTGTTTGTAATACATGCTTAAGTCCAGCTACAGTAAAACTGCTGCTACTAGTATTTACTGTAGTAACTAGAAGGACTGCTGATGAAGTTTCTCATCAACTTCTTCCTATTGCTAGTGAAAACTGCTGGGAATGAAGAGATTGTCAAAATGGATCTGATGCCTTTCCAAAACTTACTTTGACCAGGCAGGTGTTCCAGTGCCCTTACTTCAAATCAATCACTTTCCATAGCTTCCTGAGACATGTAGTAAATATCACTATGCACAGTATACTTGCCATTGTTCTCTTTAAATTTAAGCTTTAGAAGTTCCTTTCAGACAAGTTCTCCAGTCCCCATTCCAGAACCATAGCCTCTATCTATGAAGCCCATATTTAACAATTTAGTTAAACCCATACTGGGTCTAGCTGCCATCTGTAATATCCATTCGGTCCTTCTGGGCCATCATCTATGCTTATGTATTTTATGAATTAGGATTAGATATTACCCGCTTCAGACTCTCAGACTGTTCTTAAGTGAGGAAGGAAGTTTTTTATATCCCTAGCAACTTTTCACTTATTATTCCTCTGTGAAACTGTATTTCTGTATCCTTTTGCCTCCTTAAGCCTTTTAAGGGATATTGAATATTGGAAAAGACCAGCAGGTTTTTGAGTTACAAGCTTTTCATAATTTTATGTAACGTATTAAACGCTATAGATAGAGCACTGTTATGGCCTCAGCAATTATAACATTCAGAGAGTTCCAGAACTAGATGTAGTCTTCTGTGTGTTTGGACATAAAGAATTTATTAGCCTGACAATTGTAAGTAGATAATCTCCCTTTTCATTGCAACTATATTTATTTATGCATTTTACAAAATATCTTGATATGCAGTTATGCTTCAGGTTGATTTTCCACTCTTTATTGTGTTTGAGCAGATGGATATTGAGCAACAGAAAGACTGGATTTTTAGCCATTTTTAATATAATTTCATCTAAATTTTTTTTATGGGTACTCATGTTCTGGAGGGAAATTTCTGAATATAGTGTGATACAGTAAGCATTTATATAATTAATTTATATAAATTTCAGTATTGAATGGCTGATTTTCAATTGAGAGAGCAATATAAAAAGACCAGCAAGCAGTGTTTGTTAGGTCAGTATTAGTGAAATAAAACCTGACATGGAAAAGTGTGATGCACCTCAGTTAGCAACCGCCTGTCCGGAATTTTCTATGACTACTGCTTGCAAGTATAAGTTATCCCTTTTTTTAGCTATTCTAGCCTACAGTAGCTGCAAAATAGCCATGAGAATAAGAAATATGAACCTGGTCTACTGATAGTTCTCTCTTGGTGTTTCACTAAGATTCACATTAGCGAAATGTATGGGTCAACATATTTTGTGTTTATATATTAGGGTGTATTATATATTCGTAGCTCCTTTTATGTTATATATGAATATATAGAGAGAGGCTACTATGATTTTCTAATGTGAAGACACTGTGAGTATTATTAAACAATTCATGACAGAGAGCATTACAGCATGTTAAATTGATTGTGTTGCATTACTTACTGGAAGATATTTTCTCTGGCTTTGTTGAACTTTGTTTAAATCCATAGCCTCTATTTTTAATTACCACTATATGTTTTTGGAAAGAGATAAATGGTAAGGGTAAGGAGAAAGAAGAACTTACTGCAGTATTTAAACATCTGTATGTTATTTAAGAACCTGCAAGAACTGTCTGTACTAATGTAATTTTGTTCAGATTAAGCTGGTAACTGTAACTTTAATCCTTTCTTTAGGAGGTGATATGAAGATGGAAGGAGAAGCTGCGTATTGCTTAAGTTTAGCATATAATTTTGCTGGAGAACAACAGACAGCATTATCAGTAAGTTTATTTTAAAGTTGCTTTAGCTTTCCCAATGCCTATCTCTGCCTCCTTGGCATCTTCTTAGGCACTTTGGAGAGTGGAAAAGACTTGGAGAGACTTGGCTCACAGACCTTTTGTAACTGTATCTAGTTCTGTAGACAGGGATCCATGTGGCTTAAGCAATTATGGTTCCAATAAATTCCAGAACTGATGGAGTCCAGGTTTCCATGCTTGTAGAAATAATATAAATTGACAATTCAGGTTATATGTGACTAGCTTTCCTTTTCCTGTATTCATACATATATAAAACAGTTTTTATTTAGTTAGGTTTTTGTATAAAACACCAGTTTTGCAAACTAGTTTGATAGAGCATATTTGTGAGCAACAATTAAAAGTATATCAATTCACATGTTTAGCTCTTCAGAACATCAGAAATTTAAAAGAAATATGAATTGCTTTTGGTATGAAAAGCTGTAGTGCAGATGCAATCCCTTCTGTTGATACTTGAGTTCGAGCTCCTCTTCTCATGTTTCCCTTGAGCCTCCCATACATAATAATTCTAAGACAATGAGGATTCTACATGTGGAATTCTAGTCTGGAAGGAGGGTTCCTCTAGTTCATCACAGGTCAGTGTGAGAGGAAAGATAAGCATCAACTTGATTTGTCTGTGCCAGTCACCAGAGAAGTCACAGTCCTCCATGATCCTCTTAAAAATGTTGTGTGGAAAATTAATTTACTTGAATATTTTGTCCATGATTATTGTGATTAATCAGCTGGATATTTACTATTTCTATTTCTGTTTGTTCCTTTAACTGCAGTGACTTGGTATTTTATTAATGAACATGTTTTATAGAGGTCATTCTTTGTGGTTGGTTGTTGTGGTGGTTTTTTTTTTTCAGAAATAGACCAATAGAAGAGTGAATTCAGCATGGGTTTCAATATTGCTTGCTTGGCTTCTGTAGTGTAGGAGGGGTTCTAGATTTCTGTCTTGAAATATCCTCTTACATACTTTTAATGATTTGTGATACGATTTTTCCAAAAGTTACTGACCATCTTTATACATAATTCTTCAATGCTGATAGGCCTATCTTCTGTATAAATCAACTGAATGCTGGAAAGTGGGAGCCTGTTCGCACATCAGCTGCAGTCAAAGTCTGTAGCTGAATGTGAAAATATTTCAAAATTAAAAAGCTACATATAATTTTATAAAATTATGTCTAATAGTTGTAACAGCAATGGGAAGAGGATATTTGATCTCTTCCAAGAATACAGTATGACAGATTAGACTAGAATTTTTTGTACGGAAGTTTATCTGCATTGTTTTTTGACTGACAAGTGTGCCAGCATTCTTACCTGATCAACTTTCTGTTAAGTTTCTGAGAGTCACAATAAGCTGTGTGAATGATGAAGAGCAGCAAGATAAACAAATGTGCTAAATAAAGAAGACTGCGTGCATATTTGATCTCTCGATCACAGGAGAAATTAATTAATGAACAAGACTGCACAGTCTCTGTGATATACAAAGGCTCAAACTACCCTTGAAAGTGTCAAAAATATTAGATGWCCTGGCATTGTTTCCTCAGGATCCATTTTGCTTACATTTTATAGCTGCTCCTTTCCCTTCATTGTTCCCCCATACCTCCTGCCAAAAAGTTACAGCACTCATTTGGAAGTTCCATTTCTTTTTGTCATGTGCAGAATTATTATTTTTCTAAGGAAGATTCTGAAACCTTGAATTTTGTAATGTACTACTATTAATTTAAAATATATACATAATAGGTTGTGCCTATTGGTTTTAGCCTTACAAAAACACCTGACAGGTAAGGAAAGCAATGTGCATCTTTTGTTAAAAGGGAAAGAAAGTCTCTGTAGTACAAAACATAAATGATGCATGATGTTAAGAGTATAAAATGTTATTTTAACAGTAATGAAAATACCAATACTTCAGTATAAATAATATAATATTATTAATACAGTGGCATTTCCTAATATAATGGCATTTCCAATAATATTACATAAGAAACCTATGAAGTACTTTCATTCAGAAAATATAGTGTGTGTCATGGGACTAAGAAAAAGGGGTAAAATTTTAGTTCCTTTTGTCCTTAACAGTGATCAATATAGACAGCAGTAAAATATCAGTGGTTGACAGTACTGTTGAGCACAAGTTGTCTTCACTCTCCAATTAGAAATCGTTGCCTAAAACTTACCCTTCTGTTCTCAGTTTAATGGTCTCTGTATCCAAGGGGAGCTCAGATGCTTACGGAGATGAAATCATTGCATCCTGTTCCCAGAGGACTACTGGTTATCATTACACATAACATGCAGACAATACTGCTAGGAGCCAGTTTGCCTCATGGTAATATGTAGTTCATCACCAGCTTCTGTAGCATGCTAAAGAGGTCTTGCCACACAGCTTGGGACTATTCGGGTGTAGACTCAGGGGTCTCAGCAGTTATTTTCCTGCTTTGCATCGGTTTTCATCTTCTTTATCCTTTTGTGCTGTGGTCCACCTCAGGCAGTCTCCTTCTAGGGGAATCTGAAAGGAGCAGCTGTTACAGATACCATTTCCTCCAATTGTTGCCACTTGGTTCCTTTTGCTGTTCAGCGTGCTACTCCCTCCCCCAACATAGACACACAGTAGCATGCATATAAACTTGTTTCTCTTTCATTCACGTCTTCTAGCAAGGTAGAGAAGCATATGTTCAAAATATTCATTATCTGGTGCAGTAATTAAAGGTTGAAATGATTAAGCTGCAGCCTATTACATCAAAAATATGCAGTCACTTTGTATCAAATGGGCTAGTTTTGTTGGAGAAGGTTTTTTATTTGCTAGGCACTGGGTGTATAATCTAACATAATTTGATTTGGTGTATAATCTGTATAAATTGATTTAATTTTATTTGATATATATGATTGATTTCAGTGGACCTACTCAGATGTAAAAACATAAGTGTGTGCAAGTTTAAAAGCCTGAGAACTAATTATGTTCGATAGCAGTGTGGTATGTTCATAATATTTTTCATATCATCTGGTTTATAATCAAGCCTAATGGCTTTTCCACAAAATATGACACAAAATAATAATAGTTCACATTATATAGATTTTATCTTAAACATTATAGATTTTGTCAGAGAGAGTTCTCTATCTAGGCTAATTTTAAAGTAAAAGTTACTGTTTACTTGTTTTTCGTCAGACTTGTGTAACAAGCTAAGTATTAAGTGAAACACTTCTGTATCATTAGAAATCTTGCATAAGGTATTGTAATCTAATGCTCGATGTGGGAATCTTTTTTTTAAACTGGGCTTTCAAGAATGTTTCAGAGTTGGGCATCAAGGGTTTTTTCTCTTTCAATTAGAGTTGCATCCCAAATCATCAGGAAAATTCCAGTCCTCATCCCTTGTCTGAGCATTAGTTTTTTTCTAAGTGTTCCTTTATTTTGGATATTGAATCCTGTGTTTCAGATATGTTACGTGTTTAAATAATAGAGGCAGTGTTCATGAGTACTGAGACTCATGCCAAAATAAATGTGGTAATTTATGACATAATGCTATGTGCATGAATTGTCAGAATTACAATATACAAGCCACAGGCATAAAATTATCAAGAAAATTTATGAACTTACAAAGACATCTTCACATTTGAAATGACCCTGTTAAAGTAATCAGAGGTGATTTATGACCATAAAGTTAATTTCTGAAAAAGTCTATGTCAAAACAACTGAAAATTTTGTCTCAACTCATGCAGCTAGAGAGAATATAAGTAAATGTATCTGGGATGCAGATATTCTGAAGTTAGTATGCATGGTATATTTTAACTAATTATTTCTATTATATCTAATTATATAGATTACGCTTATATGTATGTAAGAATTTGGTGAATCAAGGTGGATCTTAGCAAGTAAAAGAACTCCAAAAGGTGGACTGAATGTTATCGTCTTTTCTCTTTTTTGTGAAATGTAGTTGAGAAGAATGAGCATCATTCGTTTGAGATTTTCTTACTACTCTAGTGCTTTGCTAGAAGGCTGAACTTCAAGACACTTTTCTGTCAGTAGTATCTGGGTAGACCACTGAGTTTAGGTTTAAGCTTTCATTACTGTTACTACGAAAAGAAACACTTAAATGGAGACTCGCAAAACACATCAAAAGATACTATTCAATGGAAATTATTTCAAACTTCCTTCTTTTAAATCAGCCAGATTGTCCTTTATTCATCTGTAAGTGATATTTAGCCATTAGTAACGAAGTGTAACATTTTTAGCTTAGGGAATGGCGTCACATGCTTGAAAAAACATTTTAGCATACCAGTTTAAGAAAAGGTCTCATCATTCCTAGAGGCTTCACTTTTATTGAAGCGTTTTTTAAATTGTTCTTAAAACTGTACTCATATAGAAATTTTGTATTTATCATACCTGAGGAATAAAAAACCAGACAAAACTCTGAGTCATCTTTGAAGGTAGGCACTTCTGATTGATGGATTATGTACAGAGAAAGGTTTTCTTCTTGAAGGTCTAGAATTAGTGAGCCAATTCTGAAACTGATTAAATTTCATGTTTCTGAAAGGTCCCACTGCTGCTAGGCATTGGTGAAGATAGTACAAACAAAATTGTGTGAGAACAATTAGTACTGGTAGTGAACTTTGCCCTGACAAAATATACTGACTCAAATACTGATGGAATTAAGAAATTAGAAATTGTTTGTGTTGAGAATCTTAAAGAAGACCTGAAACTTCAGGAAAGAGGTGAATGTCTGATCATTCAATTAATTTTTTGTTGTTAATTTAGCACTTAATTCTTGAAGTGAAAGAAAGATCTAACTTTTTATTTGCATATGAAAGTTAAGGGTCTCTTAGTGAAGGAAGGATTTCTTCTGTTGATTTAATTTAGATAATCATTTTCCTATCTTAGCCAGTTTCCTGAAAACCTGAAAAAAAAAACAGGGAAAATGTTCTGAGTAGCCCTGAGATGTAATGACGTTATTTTCCTTCAGTACTTTTCTGTATACCACACAGATTTGCACCTTGGTGATATGGTGTCCACTACAATTTCCTTGGAACATGGTATCATTTTCCATTTAAGTCTGTGGTTCACATTGCATTTTGCTTGGTTAATGGCATCAGTAAACTGGATTTTTGTCAAGATAAATGTACCACAAGAATACCCTTTGTAAGAAAACATTCTTAAATGCAGTGCTGCTACAGAATTACAGTAGTCAAGTTATACAAAAATTATAAAGCATGAGGAACAAAAAATATTAAATATGTAAAAAATCTATTACTTGATGACAAGCAAATCAGATTATCAGATTTTGATGTTTTCCCATAGCAACAATKAAAATAAATGCACTAGTATCTTGTTCATATTAACCTTACTCTTCAGGAGTCTCATGTTCCATAAGACTGGCTACCAAAACACTATAAATGGGTGGAGTTTCATCTTATCCATTACAGTTTTAAATTTAATCATTCATACATCCCAAAAGGGCAAGACAACTGCAGTGAGATGCAGGTTTGACTGCATGTTCCATTAGATAAATCTATAGCACCTTTTCAGAATTTTAGGACTATCTGACCACTGGTGTTCTCAGGAATGTGAATACGAGTTGGTGACAAAAAGTTTAAAACCCCAATTTTGGGGGCTATGCGTGGAGGACATTGTTTGTTTGCATGTTTGTTTTTAATTCCCAAACAGTATGAAAGTTGCTGGGTTTATATATATTTATAAGGTTTATGTAGCCTTACTTAAAATATATATATTAAACATCCTGAATTTAGAAGTCATGCCATTTAACATATCAAATGTGGTTTCCCAAACTTCAAACTCTATTTTTTGTAAGATTTTAACTCAGGATATCTGTTACAAAATGACAAGTTTTATTATTACCTTATACACACATGCACTTGCGCACAGACACACTCTCTCTGTATGAGTTTGCAAAAGAACTGGAGGGGGCTGCAGTGCAACATTAATGAGAATATTTACATGCTTCTGCATTAATAATAACAATAGATATCCTAAGATCAAGAGAATCCTTTGTATGACTCTGAATCATTTCCATGAAATTGTTGCTAGCTGTTATGTTTGAACCCAAAAGAAGCAAATTGACCCTTACTGGAGGTTTGCTTACTTCTAATATGTTGAAACATTGAGGAAAAAGCCATAAAAACTCCTTAAACTGCTCTGTAAGGGAATAAAAATATCTTTCTGTCTATTTTTCACCAAGGCATGGAGGGCAGAGCAGTTGGCAATCATGGAGTCTTCACTCTGGTCCTACCTTTTTGATATAGCTGATGGGATGGAAAAATCTCTGCTATTCTCTGCGTATTCTCTGCTAGGTATGGCCAGTGGAGATGGCTCTTCCTTATGCTTTCCCAGGCAAGGTAGGAGCCAGATTGTGACCACAGCTATACAGTGTCTGTTTTATGGGATATAAGGTTACAATTAGTCCACTTGCCCTGACTGAAGTTTCTAAAACTCTAATAACTGTCTTCTGTCAGTTAAAAGATGTGATTTAGGCAGACATTTTCTACTTACTGTATTGAAACTTTTTTTTAGAGTAGCTAATAAAATGTACTTTTCTTTTTTTTTTTTTTTTCTAAATAACTGCTGATACACAAGTTTCCACTCATTTCATTCCCACAGGCTAGGAACAAAAAAGACAAAGCCTTACAACTGTATGTTATAGAGGTTATTTACTTTATGGACTTTAGACTATATTGGATTTCTAGCTTAGGTGTTCTAAACCTTGGAACCTAAATGCTGTATATAATTGAGGGAAAGAGTTACAGCATGTCTTAGTTCATAGCTTGTATTATCTGAGAAACAATAGTGTGAGAGATCTTAAGAACTGTCAGTAGTATGTCCATTAGTGAAACTGCACATATTATACCCAGGGCTGTAGCAAATGGCTGAAAAACTGTATAAGAAATTTTCTAATTCTGTTAGATAATATACTTACGGAAGTCAGACTTTTTATGTTTTTTGAGAAACGAAACATTTGTACCCACACTGTACAAACTGAGGAATTTCAGTACTTAAATGCAAATATATTCATAATCTGGGAGGTTTTGTTTTCCTTCGTATAGTTTAGTTCAAATGATCAGGCTTTAAAAAAATTTCTATAAAGTAACACTTTTAAAATTAGATTGATTTCTCATATTGGTATAGTTCAAGCTACAGCAATTTACTTATTAAATACGTGTTTAAATTTCAATTCAGTTATTCCCATTGACTTAAAGGGGACAACTCATATATTCAGGTGTAAGCAAACGCTTAACAGCTTTGCTTGATCAGAACCATCGATGGCTAGACTGGAGAATAGGAGGTCTTGATTCAGGCATCAGATCTTAAGGAATTTACAATTTATCCTCTGATAGATAAATAACCTGAGAAGTTAAAACACTGAAGCGTGCCAGCATAAAACCTAGAGCTTGCTGCTTCATTGCTAGAAGCAATTTGTTTTGCTGTTTTGCTTTCAGCTTATGTATTATTTCAGAGCTGATCAAAAGAATTGGTAGCAAAGTGTGAAATAAATTGTACTTCTAAATAAATCGATTTAACATTCCTTGGTGCTTTAAGTGATTTTAGTAATATTAATATTTAAAATATTTCTGCTGAAATCTTTTTATGACTACATATAGCAATAATGGCCACCATTTCATTCTGCTGCTTTTCATATTAGAATATTACACAGTAAACATTGTGAAAATACTATCTTTTAGCACTGAAATGGATGCAAAAGATTTCAAGTGTCTATTTGCATGTAAATGACTCAAGTTTTATTCAGTCAATAAAAACAGTCTATTAATCCTTTTACTACATTTCTTACATGGGTTAAAACTTAAAGAATATGAGGTTTTCAGCTGAATGAGAACTTTTTCTTAACTTCCATATAGATATGCAGAAAAATAATGGTTTTTAACTGRCTTAATTTTTTTTTATGCCTTCCTAGTTTATCTCTGCAGTTTTTTCCATTGTGTTATGCAAATTTAAGGGTTTGTTTGTTTGCTTTTAGCTAGGGAAACTTTGTGTAATTAAAAATATCTGTTCATGGGTGGACTAGAGATATTAATAAGCATGAAGCAGAATATTTATAGGTGCTTTGTCTAAGAAGTAATGGGCATTTAAGCATGCACATGCAAATAGTATGATATTAATGTCTTAGGAGGCTACAGCAATCTGATAGCCAGGTACATTCATGTAGACACAACAGTGTGATAAAAGCGGTCCAGACATCGGGATCACAGTGCTGCTATACAAAAACATTTCTGAACAATTCACATTATTGCACTTACCCAAATTTCCAGTCTTGTCCACCCCTTTCTCCTTGTTTCTTTCTCCACCTCTGCCTTTGTCTTTTATGTACTTGCGGAATCTCATTTTTCCTTTACAAGTCACCTCCATCTGCTTATGTGTCAGAGTGGCCCTCGTGCCACACATCACATTGAGGAATTCTCAAGATGAAGGGCTGTATTCACATCACTACTTCTGTCTCAGCACTGTTTCATGCTTGTCACTGCTCAGCACTCAGCGCCACACTGCCTTGTTTTGTCAATAACCATTTATTTGTTGCTGGAATAGTAGCAACCATTACATCTGACCTCCCTGTTTCATCAATTATGGATAGATTATTGGATGTGAACATCTGCAAAAGCTTGCTGTTGAACTTACCTCCTGGCTGGGATTAGATAAAGTATTAAACTGTTGTTTATTGTCAGGCCAAAACTCTACTGGGAAGCCAGGGAATTCCAAGACTAGCAGACTCCCATCAGCAAGCACCAAAAATTGTTTAGTATTGCCACCGTTTCCCATAAGATCGTAGCCATTTATTATTTACACTTATTACTAGTTGTTATAACATACTTGATAAAAGCTCTTGGCAGGCACAGTGTTTCCAGCTATTGTCACATCTGTCAGGATGGAAAGGATACATAAACTGTTTTTTCCTCTTATATTGCTGTTAAAGGGTAACAGATGAAGCTTCTTCACTCCAGACTGTTAAGCCATGCTTTATTTTGAAGAAATATGTCAACAATGCCTGGTTTGGAAAACATTACATTCCCGTACTAAATAAAGATTGCAACAACCTTTACTAGAGTAATGTCTCTTGCAGTAAAGATTTCAAATTGTACAATAATAACAAACAAAAATACCTGGTTTTGACATTTGCATAGGTTTTTGCTCTGAAGGACCTAGCTGATTTTTTAAAATTTTTTTATTTATTTTAATAAAACCCTTTATGAGGTATAGTAAATAATAAAATGACTGCATTCCTACAAAGTTGTAGGTGTAGAGAATCAGAATTAATACAATTGTTAGTGGCACAGAAGGCCAGAATTAAGAACAGTAATACAGAAGCTAACACAGAAGAAATAAGAAGGATGGGAGCAAAAGTTAACGTTTATTCAATCATCTGTACATTTCATCTCTTTTAAGTTTCCTGTGCAGCAAAACGAAGCATACAGGGTGAACTCCTGCCCTCGTGGAAGCCAACAGAAGTTTGAAATGACTCTGGGGAAAGGCACTTTTTCAATTAGTTACTTGTATTTACATATCATCCATTCAGAATCAAAGCAAAACGTACATACTCTGAATATTATGCAAAGCTTACAAGTAAGACTTGATACAGGCAAAGAACCCTCGGTCTTATCTTGATAGACTGTTAAGGAATGAGTGAAATGTTTGTCTTCCCTTCTGTAATCCTTCAAACAGATGCAGACATGAGTAACCTGAAGCATGTATTGCCATGCAAGTTTATAGACCATCAAGGTAAACATTGCACTTGATAGCCAAGTATAACAGGGGAGGGAAGAGTGTGGACTGGATGGAGCAGTTACCCCTCAGGGAGTAACCAAGCCACACCTTAGTGATAGCCATGTCCTAGCAAGAGCCTGTGGAAGGTCTTGGACAAGGGTGCTCCACTTTGATGTTTGACTTGGCCACACTTCTGGGTGGATTCTTCTACATCCCTCCCTGTCCCTCTGCCCCTGATTCCCTTGCTCCAAGATGCGTGCTTATGCATTATCCAAATACCCACATTAAAGTCCCTGGAATAGCAGTTCTGGAACAGACCRGATTGGCCAATTCCAGACAAGTTCYTTCTGTCCCTGTAGGAACAGTGACAAATTTGTACATTTCTGGTTTAATTTTTTTCTGTTTGTTTATCAAAACAGTGCAGTCCAGTGTAATTGGATGTGGCTAAGGGCAAGGAGTTAGCATTCACATTTACAGAATTTGAGTTGGTGAATTTCAGTTGTGGGAAAAGAGGGAGAACTAACAGTTCTGGCARATCAGGGGCTACTCCCTCTTTCTTCAGCATGGCACCTAGTTTCAGTATCCCTTAATTGTGAGCACGCGGACAGAATGCTGTACTGCTTCTACCCTGAATGCTCACTATGCCTGAATACATTTAGCATTTGACAGGGTGCAGCCTGCCATTCAGTTGATATTGGTGTATTCTTTTCCTGGGACCAATGGGCTCTGCTCATTTTAATCAACACATTACATAAACAATACAATTTTCTTATTGCTGTCCAACCTCTCTCACACTGTGTTTTGGCCAAAATAAGAATACATCTGTGTTTGTATTGTGAAACTCTTCTTTGACCTTACTCAGGATGGCCACAGGCGTGTAACCACTCAAATTATGGTAATAAAGACTGCACTTTTTAGGCATTTTTAATACGCATTTCTCGGGGAGCTGTGGGAGAGAGTTCACTGAACTGCAAAATGCATATGCATACAGTTTTATTGTCTTTTATTTTCACTGGATGGTATGGAAGTGATTATTTAGTGACTGTCAGAGCTATGTGTTTTTTCTGAAAGTATTTAAGAGGTACTAAGTGGTATGAGGCCAGTAGTCTCACTCGATTGCATTGTCTGTCTACCAACACCTATTGTTGGCTCCAGAAAAATATTGTCAGATGCTGCTAGCCAGGCTGGGCCTTAGCCTGTTACTGCAGCGCCTGTCAGAAATCATTAGCTAGTGATCTCTTTGACTAATGTTCCAGTTGATTGTCTGATTCGTGTTCAAGATCTGTAAATGAGGCAGAAGCATCTTTACTGCTCACCAGCTGTGAAATGGCTAAACGCAGCTAGATTTTCAGAAATGAAAATAAATGTATATCCGATAAAGTTTGACAACAGTATCAAGTGCAAAGCTGAGAGCAGAACTATGTTTTTGTGTTTTTTAAAGTCACAGTATTATAAATCAATATTATCCCATCATGTTTTTGTCAGAGTAATGTATTTTACCAAAATAATGAAATACTGGTAGTAGCATTAATCTTGTGTTGAGTTGGATAGACATTCTTTATTCAACATAAATTCATACCTTCGATTTTTACTCTTTTTTCCATTACCCCCAGATGTATCAATGTTTAGCACAGCCTATGTCCTTTTGTCTGAGTCCTCAGTGTATGCCAATGAGGTGTGTACATGTTTTTATGTACGTATAAAAGAAGTACAGGTGTGACAACAATAAAAAATAAAGGGTGGGATTTTGGGGAGGGGGAGTCTTGGGGGAGGAGCGGGTGTATCTGTTTTATATTAATGGATTAACCCCAGGAGGGTCACACTGGCATAATGCTGAGATAACTGAGAAGCAAATCTGGGCCTGAGATCTGACTAATATTTTCCTTGGCCAAGGAGGTGAACATGAAATTCACCACTATCTAGAGAATTAGTGCAAGAGCTATACCACAAATAGGCTCTAGTTTGAGGGTTTAAGCAGAGCATGTTACTTTACTTTATTTTTACACTGTAACTAATTGTAGCCACAATAGACTTACAAAGACCCAGGAAGAGAGTTGATTTTGTAAATAGATGCTCCCACAGTAGCTATCCTCCTTCCAGGTGCACCTGCATCCAGCTTTTAGTGCTAAGCAAGAAAACAAGGGAAATTGTACAATGCTTCCTGATTTTTTTTATTTCTGTTTTGGAGCCATAAAAACTACTTTTTTTTTTCTGCGTAGACCAAAATAATAGTGGATGGCATGTGGGACAGTTGCCTGTAATGTGAAAGACAAAGTTGAAGTCTTCACCCTGCCACCTTCCCACATCCTGCATGAATGAGAACAAGTGGTTGAAACCCACTGTTCATTTCTGTATTAGACTTTGATTTTCATTTTATTTGTTTTTTTAACCAGCATTTCCACCGTGGACCCACAGAAGTAGGAAGTTTGAGGCAGTCAGTGTGCTTGGTCACATAGAGCCAAAAACTAATTCGTGACCAGAATCAGTGCAGTTTTTCTAATTTTTATTTTGTTAAACTTACCTTACATTTTCTTTTTAGAGGTAGAAAGAACTGTACATTATTCTAATCTGTTCAACTGCATATACAATGATCTTTTTCCACTAGTTGCTAGGAGTATCCAAGTCTCTTTGAAACATTATGGAAATTTTATAATGGAGCCTAGCATGATCAGGATAAATCTATTGCAACAGCTTCCTTCCTCAGAACTCTTTGTACATAGCAAATGTAAAAAAAAAAAAAAAAAAAAAAAAAAAAAAACACCACAAAACAACAAAAAACCAAGACATTTTGCCCCTTCAGTAACTCTAAATCTCTGAAAACTTTGTCTGAGTTTTGAGAAGGAAATTCAGCCAGATTCATATAGTACCCAAACCCACTCTTTTTAATGTACATTACCAGTATAGATTCTTATGTAGTCCCATTCAGTATCTCTTTACACAATGTTATATATTTTTATTTACATTTCCTTAACATGAAGAAAATTACCAAGATGACATTTTAATGCACAATATTTACTATAGAATACTGAAGCAGAGGCATGTTAGCTTAATAAGAAGACTTTTGTTCTGTGTTGTCTAAAACAAATTTTTCCATCCTTTTTGTTTGTGTAATGACAGCTGTATTCTCTAAGACCACAAATGCAGCAAAACTGCACATTTGTGTAGGAGTTTTCAGCATTAATTATTGACATGTTCCACCTCTTCCTTGGATGTCACTGTCCTCTGCACATATTGGCCAAATATATATAAAAGATCTGTTTCTGGCTATACTTCTGTCTAAAGGTAGAAAAACTTTCATGGGAGCCTATAAATTCCATTAGATCCAAATGATATGTGTTCCCAATATTTCTCCACTTGTCAGGGAGCTAATAGATGACTGGTCCAGCCATGCCCACTCAATACTCTCTTGCCACATGCATGTTTTCTCTTACGTGGTATTCATAGGAACCCAGTTAGATGGACTGGTTGTTCATATCCCATGAAAATAAACAGGAAAGTTTTCATGTCCATTTGTTGTTTTCAGGCTGCTTACAGATTCTGGCAGGCATYACTGTGTCAATTCCACTTGATTTGCCAGCATGCAAGCTTTGTAATTTTTCATTTTAAATGAAAACTAAAAGTGTACTGTAATTGCAAGAGACTTTGAGTGAAATCCACTAATGCTTACATGTTAATGCAGCATTTTATCCTACCCTACCTCCTCTTTCTTTTCTATCCTGAATGTTGAAGGTAAGGCATGCACCATAGGTGAGGAGACCCCTCTTCACTTCCTCCACATGAACAGATACTGGGCAATTGTAGCATACAGGGGCACTACACAGCTCCTTTGCATCAAGAATGTGTCCCTTTCTGTGTCCCTACATACTATCTGAAGCTGGAGGAGTTATTTGGAATACAGACATAAAGAATATATTTTCTATTGTAATTTATCAAGATTTCCTCCCTTTCACGTAGATGATTTAATTATCATTATTTCATCATTATTTAGAATGAAACATCTGACTTGTGTAGAGTAGTAGTAATCTGGGACCAAAATGAGCACTTTTCATCAATATGAATGAGCGGCTTTATTTATTTACTTACTTCTTTCTAGCAGCTGTTACAGAGATGCAGTGAACCAACTTTTTACTTTAGCTACTCTGGCTATGGTTTTTCCTTGGTTTTATCTGTACTTTTTAGGCTTTGATATCTTTGATAGAAAAAAAGTCCAGCAGCCTAAGCCCTAGGTGCCTAAGTAACCTTTCTGTGCTAGACAGTAACCACTAGAGGCCCTGTGTCCTAGTTTAATATTGCAGAGGCCAGTTTAAAGTGGGAGTGATTTCCAGTCCAGTACATAACATTTTGGAAACCTTCTGACACTCTTACAGAAGGTTTTCTGATATGGGCATGATTATTAAAACAAATGTTGTAGGTCCTCTGCTTTAAATGCAAAACCAAGAACTGTTTCTTGGACACCTGTGTGCGTTTCTGTTACCAGGCTGGATTATTAGAAGGATGCACTGCAGGCCTTGACGACTTTGAGTATGCATTCAGTTTAGGGCGAGTTCTGAACTGATGTGACAAGTTCCTAACTGAGGTGCCTGCACTCTCTTTTTGTCATACCTTATGCATTGATAACTCAATTGACAATGACCTTCAAGTATAGGATGCAATGCTGATGTACATGAGAACATAACTGATAAGAAAGTACTTGAGGGACAATAAATAGTGCAGTGCACATTAATAAATGCTACTTTTTGTGCACACAGAGCTTATATAACTGAAAAATAAAAGCCTTGTCCAGGGATACTCCTACATGTAGTAAAACTTCTTCAAGAACTAGGAAATCCGAGTAGTGGAAACAGTGATAGAAATGGTGGCATCCATAGCATTAGCACGCAGAAGTCTTCTTTTGAGCCATGCACTTTGCCAATGACAGGGGATGCAGTCTTAACAGAAAATGCACTATCTTTTACCTCAGTATAAATTGGCATCTTGGGGCAAGCAGGATACTGGCGTATGTCCCTGGGCATCTCCCATCCCCCTTCAGAGCTGGTAAATGACATTCACTACTCCTTTCTTGGAAATGTGCAAAAAGGATTTCCATAGATAGTCTTTGGAGATTTCCTGTTTTCTCATGTGTGTAATAGGTTGGGTCAAGCAACAAAGAGGAAGGAGGAAAGAATAGGATTTAATTTTATATGCACTCTCCCGTCATCACCATTGGAAAAAAAAATGGATGAAAAGAGAAATTATGCAATACAGGTGATGTCAGTGTTAAATTAAATTAAGATCATATGTTTTTATGCAGCAGCTGTAAGCCTTCAGTTATGGGAGGGGTCATGATGATAGAGTACATTCCAAATGAATGTTAACAAATTGCTTGGGTGCGTGAATAATTAGTCATAAAAATAACAAAATTATCTACAGTGTTTTAAGCCAACAGAGTTTAAATGTATAACATATAATTTATTCACTTTTTGAGCATCTGAATTGTACTAAGAAAAGTTGTCGTGGTGACAGTTTAAAGAAAGAAAAAGAATATTAAGTTATATATCAGCATATCATTGTAAAACACTATGAATGCAAAGGATACCGTCTTAAGGTATTGATTAACAGAAATTCATAAAAGCACAGCCTCTTAAAGTCTTTTAAATTATGGAAAAGAAAATTTATATCGCAAATCAGGTAATATTTCTTTGGTTTTTGCAAAGTGCCAAAATACAGGGATTTAAATGCAAGTTGTATCTTTTTAATTTGTAATTATTGAGTAGTTTCAAACAACTATAAGTAATGATAAAAAACCTAGTCCCATTACAGTTAATTAAAGAAGAAATGTATAGGTGGGAAAACTTGAATTTTGTGTTTCATATGGTCACAGAGACTGCAAAAAAAAAAAAGCGGAAATTCTTAGCATTGTATTTATTGGGTTTTATTTTCCTGTTTCACAGATTTTGAACACCTCTGTAAAAATCTTCACAGCACTTTGTGATTCTGCTGGCCTAGGCAGAGCATATGCAGCTATAGCCAAGATCCTGGTAAGGTAGGTTAGCACATCCTTGTCTGGCTGTCAGTGCAGATTCATTCAACTGTGAAAGACTTAAATTGTTAGAGGTCTGTCGCTTCCCATTACTGACTGCTTAAATTTTAAGCAGTGCCCTTCTTGCAGTAAGTGACCCTTTCATCAAAAGTTATTTTAAACTGGTACACATTTTCTAAAGTGTATGATCCAAGCTTTTCTTTACCTGTAAACTATAATATGTCCTTTTTTCCCACATTTTGGGGGTTTTCCCCCCCCCCCCCCCCAAGTTTGGGAGGGACCTTGCTGGAAAATAGAAATCCAGGCATATTTTCCAGGTTTAAAAAGACAGAAAACCTTGAAGAATGTAGCAAGCTTCGGTAGGTGTCTCAGTATAATCTTTCCTGAACTGTAAGTTTCCATTTATTGCACTCACTTCTTCTGTGGAGGCATTTCTGGTTTGTGCATGTGAAACTAGATATAAATTTGTTGCAGATAAGATGCTTGTCTTCAATGTTTTCGTTTCAGCATCTGGCATTAAAATCTTCTTCCAGGTGAATTAGTTTGAAACTACTTCAACTTCTTACACAAATAATTTTGACATAAAGTAATCTAATGCAATTATCATATGAAGTAGGAAAAGAAGAGATTAAAGTGAGGGTTGCAGCTTATCCTTGATTCATCCTACGTTTGGGGACTTCAGTGCATATGATGCATGATAGAGGTTGGCAAATTGTTTATGGAGGCGGACTTGTCACCAGGTTTATTTCAGTGTGCGGAGCAAATTCTCCTGTTTGAGTTAGATGCCTTGCCTCTTGGCCTTTCAGAGCATATAGGGACCAGCCACAATCACAGTTCTCTTCAGCTCTCTGATACATAATTCATGGCTATTCATATTCTGAGCATCCTAAATAAGCACATGGGATAAGATGTTCAAAAAGCCACAGAACAGACTTAGAATACCAGGTCTCATTTTCAAAACTGTCTTAAGCCTAACTGGGAAAGATTTAGTTGCTGGGACACTGTCGTGGTTTGACCCCAGCCAGCAACTAAGCACCACACAGCCGCTTGCTCACTCCCCCCACAATGGGATGGGGGAGAGAATCGGAAGGGCAAAAGTGAGAAAACTCGTGGGTTGAGATAAAGACAGTTTAATAGGGAAAGCAAAAGCTGTGCACGCAAGCAAAGCAAAACAAGGAATTCATTCACCACTTCCCATCGGCAGGCAGGTGTTCAGCCATCTCCAGGAAAGCAGGGCTCTATCACGCATAACGGTTACTTGGGAAGACAAACGCCATCGCTCCAAACATCCCCCCTTCCTTCTTCTTCCCCCAGCTTTATATGCCGCATGACATCATGTGGTATGGAATATCCCTTTGGTCAGTTGGGGCCAGCTGTCCCAGCTGTGTCCCCTCCCAAATTCTTGTGCACGCCCAGCCTCCTCGCTGGTGGGGTGGGGTGAGAGGCAGAAAAGGCCTTGACTCTGTGTAAGCACTGCTCAGCAATAATGAAAACATCCCTGTGTCATGAACACTGTTTTCAGCACAAATCCAAAACATAGCCCTATACTAGCTACTATGAAGAAAATTAACACTATCCCAGCCAAAACCAACACAGACACCAGCTGTTACAATGAGTGACTTTGCAATGAGTGCAAAGGTGTCTGAGCTCTCAGTAGCATTCATGGGTTCCTTGTATTCACAAAAAGCAGCAGTCTGGGTAGAAATAGCCTCTGAGTAAGATAGCCAAGAGGACATTCCTAGAAAACCATGTATATTAATTTCCTCTCTCTGTGATTTAGGCATTCTGGAATAACAGCACATACATTTATTTAGTCAGAAGTTACAGATTTGGAGATCCTTCTGAAGTCAGGTTTCTAAACCCTTCATCTGAAAGACCATGCCAGTGCAAATTTTTTTCTTAAAAGCAGAGCTAAAGAAGGAGTGGCTAGTGATTTTCTTCTGTGTCAAATTTGTACTCCATACCTTCTGGGAGCATTCTCTAGCTGTCTGGGAACGGACAGTCTCACTGCTTTCTGGTTGTTGCAATTTGAAAAAGAGGAAAACCAGTAGGTAAGGAGAAATGAGAGGGGAAACTAAGAGCAGTAAGACTCCCCAGTTTAGTATTTAAGGCGTTCTCCTAGGAGAGGAACATTCTGATTGATTCAAGTGAAGGAGGAACTCMCTCTCATGTCTAGGATCAGGGACTTAACTGCTAATCTATTGCACAGGTAAAGACACAACCATAAACCCTTCCTCTGGAAAATAGCTGCTGTGGTATTTTTTTATAAAACCCATCTGGTAGTTATGTCCTGAGAGCATTAACAAAATTAAACACCTTACATATGTGCCTGCTTTGAAGAGCTTTAGGTACTTGATAGGTGAAGCCATGCTGGCTGCCTTGAATTACCTCCCTGTCCTCCATGTGCCTTAGCATACCTTCTAGGAAGATCTGTTCCATGATCTTCCCRGGCACAGAGGTGAGGCTGACAGGTCGGTAGTTCCCAGGGTCCTCCTTTCTACCCTTTTTAAAAATGGGTGCAATTTTTCCATTTTTCCAGTCACCAGGGACTTCACCTGACTGCCATGTCTTTTCAAATATCATGGAGAGTGGCTTGGCAACTACATCAGCCAGTTCCCTCAGGACTCTGGGATGCATCTCGTCAGGTCCCATAGACTTAGGTATGTTCCGGTTCCTCAGGTGGTCATGAACCTGATCTTCTCTTACAGTGGGAGGGACTTTGTTCCCCCAGTCCCTGTCYTGAGGTCCATCCACTCAAGAGGTGTGGGAAGAGAGGTTGCCAGTGAAGACAAAAAAGTTGTTGAGTACCTCAGGCTTCTCCTCGTCCGTTGTTACCAGTTTGCCAGTTCTGTTCATTGGCGGGGTATGCTTTCTTTGACCTTCCTTTTCTGGCTGACATACCTATAGAAGCCCTTCTTATTATTCTTTGTGCCTCTTGCCAAGTTCAGCTCCAGCTGCGCCTTGGGCTTCCTGACCCCATCCCTACACAACCAGGCAGCATCCCTATATTCTTCCCAGGATACCTGTCCCTGCTTCCACTGCCTGTGCATTTCCTTCTTGCCCTTTAGTTTGACCAGCAGGTCTCYACTCATCCATGCCAGTCTCTTGCCTTCCTTTCCTGATTTCTTACACCTGGGGATCGGGAGCTCTTGTGCTCTATTGAAAGCATCCTAAAAGATCTGCCAGCTCTGTTCTGCTCCCTTGTCCCTGAGGGCAGTTTCCCAGGGGGTCCTATTCACTAATTCCTTGAATAGCTGGAAGTTTGCTTTCCTAAAATTCAGGGTCCTGACTTTACTCTTCACCTGACCCATATCCCTCAGGACTGCGAACTCCACCAGCACATGATCTCTGCAGCCCAGGCTGCCTCCAGTCTTGAYGTCACYGATTAGCTCACTTGAGTTGGTGACCATCAGGTCCAGTATCGCATCCCCTCTGGTAGGGCTGTTACCTGGCTTAAGAAGTTATCCTCAATGCATTCCAGGAGTCTCCTGGATTGCCTACAGCTCGCTGTGCTGCTTTTCCAGCAGATGTTGGCGTGGTTGAAGTCCCCCAGCAGGACAAGAGCCTGCAAGCGCGATGCCTCCTGTAGCTGGAGTAAGAAGGCTTCGTCAATAGGCTCCCCTTGATTGGGCGGCCTGTAGTAGACACCAACCACAAGGTTCCCTTTGTTGCCTCAGTCTCTAATTCTTACCTATAAGCTTTCAACCTGCTCGTGGCTATTCTTCAGAGACAGCTCTTCACACTCTATCCATTTCTTGATGTAGAGGGCAACCCCTCCACCCCTCCTTCCTCGCCTGTCCCTTCTGAACAGCCTGTAGTCATCAATAGCCGCACTCCAGTCATGGGATTCGTCCCACCAAGTTTCAGTAATGGCAACTAGAGTTGAATCAGAACTGAATTCTGACATTCAGTTGACCAAAAATTCAAAGGATCACAGTTCTGGATTTATGCTCCAAAACCTTAAAAAGTCTCAGGTAAGATGTATAAATCTGTTTGTGTATGTGGGCCTTATGTCTTCTTGAACGCTTGAACTCTATGACTGACCGTCATAGAGACTTGGGAAGTTTTCATCCATTGTCTTCATGGGGCAATTTTGTAAGGAGTTCTCACAGATGGGGAGATGCCATTCCATAAAACCCACTTATTCATTGTTTTAAGTAGAAATGGATAAATTCCATGATTACTTTTACTATATCGCAAGCAGCAAAAATAGCTGAGTAAACCGTAAAGTATCTCTGACATGAGAAAATAGCATAAGCAACATTTGAAATGGGTGTTGAGGGAGCTTGCCAAGGCGAGGCTGCTTTCAATTATCTTTGAAAGGTTGTGGCAACTAGGGGAGGTTCCTGAGGAGTGGAAGGTTGCAGATGTCACTTCTGTCTTCAAGAGAGAGGATCCAGGAAACTTCAGGATAGTCAGCCTCACCTCAATCCCTGAGAAGATGATGGAGTGAATAACACGGAAGCAATTTCCAAACATATTAAAGACAAGAGGGTGATTGGATTTAAGACAGGGAAATCATGCTTCACCAACCCGATAGCCTTCTAGGAGAAGATGACTGGCTTGGTGGATGAAGGGAAAGCAGTGGATGTTGTTTCAATTTTAGCAAGGCTTCTGACACCGTCTCCCATAACATCTTCATACACAAGCTGATGAAGTATGGCTTAGATAAATAGCCAGTGAGGTAGACTGAAAACTAGCTGAGCTGCCGGCCTTCAAAGGATTGTACGCAGCAGCATGAAGTCCAGTGGGAGGCCAGTCACTAGTGGTGTCCTCAGGGATCAATACTGGCACCAATACTGATTAATATCTTCATTAATGACCTGGACGGTGTGAGCAAGCATACCCTCAGTGTGTTTGCAGGCAATACAAAACTGGGGAGGAACGGTTGATCCACCAGGTAGGTGGTTGGGCTGCCATTCAGAGGGACCTCAGCAGGCTGGAGAAATGGGCCGATGGCAGTCTCATGAAGTTCAGGAAAGGGAAATGCAAAGTCCTGCACCGGGGGACGGATAAGCCCAGGCACCAGCCCAGGCTGCGGCCTGACTGGATGGAAAGGAGCTTGGCAGAGAAGGACCTGGGTTTCCTGGTGGACAACAGGTTGCCCATGAGACAGCAATGCACACTCATGGCAAAGGCGACCAACGGGATCCTGGGCTGCATTAGGCAGGGCGTTGCGAGCAGGTCGAGGGAGGTGATCCTTTGCCTCTACTCAGCACTGGTGAGGTCACCCCAGGAATGCTGTGTCCCATTCTGGGCTCCCCAGTACAAGAGAGAGAGGGACATAGTGGAGTGAGTCCAGCAAAGGGCTGCAAAGATGCCTGAGGGACTGGGAGCATCTGTCCTAGGAGGAGAGGCTGAGGGAGCGGGGACTGTTCAGACCACAGAAGAGAAGGTTCAGCAGGGATTTCATCAATGTGTACAAACTTCTGATGGGAGGGTGTAAAGAAGAGGGAGCCAGGCCCTTCTCAGTGGTGCTCAGTGACAGGACAAGAGGCAATGGGCACAAACTGAAATACGTGAGATTCCATTTAAACACAAGAAGAAAAAAATTACTGTGATGGTGAATGCTGGAACAGGTTGTGGAGTCTCCATCCTTCAAAAGTCACTCAAAACACCGTTGGACACAGGCCTTCTCTAGTTGTTCTGAGCAAGGCGGATGGAGATTATCTGCAGAGATCCCTTCCAACCTTAACTATATTGTGATTCTGTGATCTTTGTCTTAAGCAGTCCTTCTAGATAAATTCCCTTTTGCCATGTAAAGCTCTCTAATAGAATGCTTCTGTAACCCAGTATGATGGATATTTCAGACAAACCTACTTTTCAAAATTCAATAACAGAACTTTTCATGAACAAAATCATGCTGGTCCAGCTCTGCTCGTTCTTCCTTGGAGGAGGAAAGGGCACAGAAAAATGGTTTGAAAAGCCAATGTAGAGAGAGACATTAAAAAACCCATTGTAAGTTTCTGTTTACTCTCACACCAAACTTTTGGATATTTACTTGTCTGATGTGTAGCAAACAAGCAAATTTCTGGCAAGCCTGTTCAGAAAATATTGGATAAATGCATGAATAATTACTGTTGGTGACAGAATCTCCATACTCAGCTTGATCACTTCTTCTTTACTTGTATTTTTACCTGATCTAGGCTAGACTTGTGCAAATCATTTTAAATTTGATGGATAATGTCTTTACAAAGAAAAGATTACTGTTTCCCTAAAATAATGCATTATAACCATAATGTCTGTGAGAATTTGCACTGATTGCCTTGTGACAGGTTGAAGAAAGTGGCTGAGCCCTCCCGAATTGCTCAGAACTTTTCTATGGCTTTGGAATTTTTTGTGAAACCTTTGCTGCAGATGTTTCCACAGACCACAGGAAACTGAAATTCTCTATCATGTGCATTTAGGCATGTCATTTTCCAAGGAAAAATCTGACATAATAGCATCATGTTCTTGACTTATTCTGCCAGTGTCCACCATGGTAATGACTTCTTGTGGACACATGATTTATACATCCAATTCAATCACATGAGCAATCCTATAAAAGGTGCATATTTTCATAAAAGTCTAATAGGGGTAAAAATCTCATAGGGCATTTTAGCATGAAACTGGAAAATGAGTTGCTGTAGATATGTAATCTCTTCTGCTGAAGTCATCATAACCGTTCTGTGGGATCATGAATGACTATATCTTTAGGAAATTACATTTTATGCATTTAGGAAGGTGATGTCTACGGAGATAGAAAGTATATGGCTGTATAAAATAACATGTAGATTTTTGAAGGAACTATAAAATATTAGCCCTTTGAGTAGGAAAGACCTGTTTATCATGTTATCAGGTCTGGTGCAGGATAAAGTGTTTCAGTAATCCTTCTAGCATACTTTAAATATCTCAAGCTGTAGTGCTTTTAAAAGTACTTCCTTTGCAAAATCGTTAAACTGTACCAACCAATTGCTAGTTGGCATAAGTGAAGTTCTAACAGTGAGAAATATCTTTCTGATATGTATCAAATTGATTTCTGTTTGCTTGAAAGAGGTTATATGCCCTAGCAATTTTCATATTTTCTATATGTGGAGCATAGGTTTTTATGTGAAATATAAAAAATGGCCAAAAATACATCAAAACATTTCTATTAATTCATGAAATTAAGAAAACCTTTTTACATTTTCTCCTGTCACTGATTCCATTTGCTTTATTACTTTCAGCCTCTAGCCCACAAACTTGGTGGCACAATCAACAAACCCCTTAGTGGCTGTTTCATCTCTGCTCTATTTGATTTCTCCACTCTGAGTAAATGATTAAGTTTTCATGCATTGGTTCAACCAAAATCTATGTTCACTCAACCACATCCTTTATTGATTACTTCTACTGCAAACAGTAGGCCAAGTGTGATATACATAATTGGACAGTTGTCAGGGGATGTGGGTGTTAACAGTCCTGTTTTCCCAATTGGAAACTGGAATCACCTTGATACACAAATATTCTGCACTGTTTCATTCTCATTCCTTGGACCGAGGAGTCCTTTTCCTCAGAATATATGTTTTTAACTCTCAAAGGTCTGGTTGAATGGATTTAATGATTATACCATATAATATGCTCTTCAAGTTGCACCTGTGCACTGCATATAGAAAACTAGAAAAACTGGAATTAATATTTGTCTAACACTTTAACCTTGTCCTTTAACTTATATATATATCATATGCTGTATTTCTGTGGGGAAACATTTGCTTTTCTTTTCTTAGGAAAAAAAAAAGGTTTAAAAGAATGTGTTTCTAATTCTAAAATTTAGAAGCCTTTTGACATTTGGCAAATGTTTACAGTACAGTATATTTAATATTCTCATAATATTAAAATACTTAAATTAGGAAACTTTAGTAAATCCAACTCTGCTTATTGACAACTAAGCTTTACAGTAGCATATAGTCAAACATTTCAAGCATGTTAGTTTGCAGTATTTTAGCATCCTTTTGTAGCAATCTAGCTCATCTCAGTCACATACAGATAATCACTGCAATATTGTAAATTTGCAGCCATGCTTTGCTGTGTTTCCTGTTCCGTGGCAGGTACTACCCTGTTACAATTACTCTGATATCATAAGACAAGGAATTGCAGACTTCTGCCAGATTTTGAAAGCACATATCCCTACTATAGTTTATAATAAAAACTGTAATGTAAATAAAACCCAGTCATTTGCTGCAGGAATATAACTTAAAGGTGTTCTAAAATGGTGAGAAAATAAATCACAATTCTTTATCACTTACAGGAACTTCTATTTCTGTGAGTTTCTTAATTAAGACTGGATTTTTCTGTCTTGCTTGGTGGCTTGACATTTAGCGTGCTACACTCCTACATTAGTGACTCAAGTTCATGGCTAATATTGAGGTCAGCTGCAGTAACACTTCAGCCTTAAAGGGAAAAAGAGTGCAGTGCCTTACTCACAAGCAAACCCAGATGTCTATCTTATATCTTGTAATCATACTGCAGAGATCTTATATTGTTAATATGACCAGCTTTATTAAAAAAAGGAAATCTGCAAATGTTATTGTCAAAGTACTTTAGCCAATTTTCAACTTAGATTCAGCTGTGACCTCAGGTTGCTTTTATCTCACTGGGATTTGGGGGTGACACCTGCAATCCACAGTTTATAGGTTTGCCTGTGTGACTCCAGCAACCTTTGATCCACCCAGCCAAAGTGCACCATTATGCTCAGGGAAAGGCTGTCATCCCCAGAACTAAGTGACAGCACCGTTATGGAGCTGCTGCTGCACTACCAGGGTTCTAGAGCAAGAAATGGCAGCTCTGAATGACAGAAGCACAAAAAGTCTTACTGAAAAACTAGCCTTCTTACCTCCTTCCCCTATTTTGTCAGGATGTGAGGTCTGGCTGTATTGAAAATGTTATCAGTTGCTCAGCAGAAAAAATATTAAAATGATGGAAACTCCAAAACCTCTGTAAAATCGTCACCTGCATTTTCATTCTTGGCCTTAAAATATGGCACAATATTCTGAAGAAGAATTTTGTTTTATTTCAAAGGATCCAGTTCTGCCCTCAGAGGTTGTGTGTGGACTACTCTCATTGGTCTCAGCACAGGTAGTGCCTAGACAACTGTTTTGGAAATAAAGTCTAGTCATGCATGAGTCATCAGAAAGTAAAGTTACTTCAAAACAGGGGGATAGATCTGCAGCATTTGGAGAAGCCACCTGARTGAATATTTATTTTTGTCCCTTTTGTTTGCTTCAGTCAGGGAAAAGCGGCTGAAACTATTAAGTACTTGGGAGACTTTATGAAGGCTGCTGAGAACGCTCATCTAAGCCAAAGCCTGGTGGATGCATGTGTATTACTTGGGAATATTTACAATGAAAGAGTAAGTACTGGTTGTAGTAATGATGTCAAACAATTGGGTTTAATTCATGGTAAAAATCTGGTTTTGCATATGAGATGACCCAGAAGGATTTGATCCAGGTATTGTATCTTACAAGAGTTACCAAAGGAGAAGATACTGTGTGACTAAATAGAATGTGCCTTAAGTTTTTGGGAAAGGTGAAAATTTCACACCATATTTAAGACATAGGGTTTTGTTCTAGAATGAGTGAATAAAAACTCCAAATTCAGATCATGACAAACTTTCAGTGTTGTGAAAAATCTGCATCCAAATCACCRTTGGGGCCACATATGCCTGTAAAGAGTCATCAGTTAACACAAATGAAATTTTATTGTACTATACATTGAAGTTCGTGCTTTTTTTAAATGAATGTATAGTATTGTCCTGGTTTCAGCTAGGATAGAGTTAATTTTCTTCCAGTAGCTGGTATAGTGCTGTGTTTTGAATTTAGTATGAGAATAATGTTGATAACACRCTGATGTTTCAGTTGTTGCTAAGTAGTGCTTACACTACTACTACTTACATTGCTACTACTACTACAACTGTATTGCATACTAATAAACAGTTTTTAATCTTAGCTTGATGTCTTCTTTACATTCTCTCAGCCAAAGTTATGAAATGGGTGCTAGCAGCAAATAGTTTGGCAAACRTCTGTGTCGGTAGTGGAAGGGCTTTCTCTTCTATATGTCTCCATCCAGCCTGATGGCTTTGATTTGGCCTGTTTAAATCAATAAATAGGCAGTGACGGACAATGGTAAGCTAGAGGTAACTAAGCAACTTCCTTTATCATGGTTTCTAAGGTCTTTTGAAGTGCTTCTTTCTGACCCATGTGCCAGTCTCTGAATTGTTCCTCTGGGGTGGACCCTGCAAAGGCAGCAGTTCCTGTTGGCTGCCTGTCTGTGTAGCGGTTTCCATGCTTACTCTGTCCCTTACCACATCTAGAGATGCAGCACTTGCACTGCAGTAGCACTTGGTTTTTKAAATCAGAAGGGTTAAAAACATTACTGCAGAAGTGAAAGATTCATGTTGAGCCCTTTAACACCTATTTTAGAGCTGAAATGCTACATGAAATTATTTAGATACAATAAGTAATAAAAAGAATTCGTTCTGCAGACTGGACAATGTGGAAATTAGGAAACACTTTCATTATAAACGAAATGAAAATAGAAATACCCTTTCAAAATCACCCTCTCTAGCGTCTGTTGCCTGTTTTTTTGTCAGAATTTCTTTTCTATGTGTAATATATTGAACAGGCTACTTGCCTCTTTTCACTACCCCAAATGCCTTTTTTTTTTTCCTGGATTCCTCTTACAGAGAACTCCCACTACTAAAGTTGTTGGCCCATTTTTGTTTCATAAGCAGTAGAAAAAATTTCTTACTCTGCAATCTCTGAATTAGCCTGAGAGTTTTCTATTTACATATGTTCTTAGCATAAATGCCCAATTTCCCATTGAAAACTAAGTATTAAAGTCTTTGAGAACTTGCTGAAGTAACTTTAAAATGGATCTGAAACTTAGAAGAAAGTAGCGTGATGTGACACTGTACTTATTATTCTACTCCAAATTTGAAAAATAATTAACTGAATTCTGTTTAACTACTTTTATATTTCATTGCTTCTGCCACCATTGCTAATAATCAATTCTATGAGAACTGATATTTTAAGAATTAACCTCTTTTTGGTTATTCTCTAAATTCTCTTTCTCAGTTCAGAATTTGCTGCCTTGAACTGGGGTAATGGTGTAGAAGGGAAGAAATGTAGTGACTTAATCTTATTAACTTACATAAAATACATAATTTAAACATACCAGAAAAAAAATCTCTTAAAGTTTTACAATTCCCTATTTTCTATACCATTTTTTCTGTCAGCAATGTTTACCAAAACTGAGTCTAAATTAACATTTCCTCTCTTGGATCACTGCCTGCTTGGTGTCAGCGGTCATCGCCAGTATTCTCTAAGTTAAGTCATTATTAGGGTATCTTTCTTCAACTCTGTACTTCCCCCGGTGATACAATTTGCAGTAGTACTGCCCTTCTCATCGAATTAAAGATATCTCTATTTATATCCAGATCTATCCTTTGGGAACTTTAGTAAACTGGGGATATAACTTTTACTGTTCTTCCCAAAGTGACTTTGACCAAATTCACTTTGCTCTGTCCAMGCTGTTGCTGTATCTTTACAGTTCTGTTATCTCACTATTCCATCACCATCACTGTCTTTCTTTAATGCTGTACACTCAGTTCCTACTTTCTAGTCATGACTGKTTTAGCCATATGTTTCTCGTTTCCTAAAATGCCTGAGTTTGTTTTATGTGCGAGTATTAGGTCTAATTTCTGCCGGTTTGTTAAGCAGGTTGCTTACTTAATATGCAAACTCTGATGGACTTAGCATGACATGCTCTGTCATTTCTCATTTCACTTTTCTCAAGTTTCTTAGTCTGTTTTGCTGCATTCCTCTCACTAATTGCATCACTTAACCTATTATAGTTCTCGTGAGTATGGTAGGTAGATGTTTCTGCTTTTATCTATTATCCTACCGCTTATCATTCTTTATTCATTGCTGTATCCTCATAGGCCTAATTCTTCTCTCCTGCCRTATTAAACAAAACCTAAAGACTACCTGAATTTCTATTACTCTTTTCTCCTTTGTTAATTACAGGCATATTTTAGCAGTTATACAAATTTTGATCCCAAAAAGTGGTATCAAGTGCAACAGGCATCAGTTGGAGTATCTCCTCCCTGTCCCTATACTCTATGCAGAAGGGAATTTCAATCTTACTAAATCAAGCTGAGAGTGAAAGGATAAGACAGCCCTGAAAATGTTTTCAGTCAGGAAGTTTGTGCCATCAGGGCAGCAGAATTCCACACCAATGGGAGAAATGGAAGGCRTCTTCCAGGGAGCAGGCAGGCTATAATTAGTGTTAATAATAGACATACAGAAACTGCCACAAGAAGTTTGTCTAGCTCTGACAATAGCCAGAAYGAATTCCTTCAGAGTAAGGTAAAGGATGAACGATTCCATAATGACTTGCTCCCAGGAACACCTTTTTTGCCTTCTCTTGTTTGTTGATTTTTTTTTTTTCCCCCCACAAGGATGTCCAACTTTCTTCTTAGTAGGCTTGTGATCAAGATTGTCACCATAAATGATCCATTAAGAGGGGAGAGCTATCTGTAATTATTTTTAAATTTCTTGTTCTTCAGTTATATTCAATTCATCCCTATTCTTCTATTGTAGTTGGTAGCAATTTTCAGTCTATTCCTGGCTTATATTCGCTGTTTGGCATATATTTACTTTGTCCAGTTTTATTAGTATACTGTTTATTTACATAGATTATATGTACTCTAGCTTTCTCCACTGCATTTTTGATGCATCCTAATATTTTGTTTGACCTTGCTGGATATTAGAGCTGTTTTGCATTTAGGAGAAGCCACTGCAGAGCTGCCCATGTTATTTCAAGGCCATCTTCCTGAGCCTGAGTTAATTAGAACCCACTAAAAATTACAAATAGTTCAGGCAGTATGAATTACCTCTCATTTTCTAAAGAATTAATTGAATTTCCTATCACATAACCACTCAGGTAGTATTATTAGGTCCCTTTGAAATTTCTCRAAGCCTTGCAAAAAACCTTCCTTTTTTACCTTTTTCAACAATCTTGGCAAAATTGTCATGTGATTCTTTTTCTACAATAATTAAATAGTAGACAATACTGATACTAGAGCATAAAGTTATTGCACACTGCCACGTATAATACCAACACAAAATGTACTACCTTTCAAGTCTGGATTACACTTTTAATGAGAGATGTAATTTATTTCCCAGCAATTCAAGGTCTTTGTCTTCAGATTTCTTTCAATCTGTTATTTATGCTCTGTTTAGGTCTGGTGCTATGCTACTTTTTAAACTAGAAGCTTGCTCCTGCAACTCTTCTTTTGACTCCATCTCTGATGGTAACTCAAAGTAGCTTCATGGCAAAGAAGAAATATGCAAAACATGAAGAAATATACCAAGAAATATTTTAGCTTTTCAGCAGTATCCTTCAGCCTATCACGATTTTCCCTAGTTTTCTCTTTATTCCTCTTTAGTCAAGAAGTTGAGGATTTTTCTTTCTATATCTCACATAAAGAATAGTTCTTGACATACTTTTTAAAATTCCTTTTAATGTATTATCTGCTGTAGTTTATACTCCTTTTTACTGGATTCATGAACGTTGGATTTCCATATTCTGCAGGATAAAGAGATAAATTATTTGGGTTTTCTATTTAGCAACAGTTGGCTTATATTTCTCCTACAGTATCTCTTTTTGTGATTAGGAATATCCCTGGTTTTTGGTGTACTCCTTATTCCCCCATAAATCTGTAGGTTTAAATTTCTGTTCTTTTCTGTGCTTTAGGTCCATCACTTCATTATCCTTTTTTTTTCCATTTTTAAGATTTCTTTTCTAAAATTTAGTATCACAATAGTAAATTAGGACCTTTCCTCCCACAGAGGTGTTAAACTTAATGAAACAATAGCGATAATTTCTAAATGGCCTGGCTGGAATCAGTATTAATACTTAGCATTGATATGCTTAGATTTGTATGTTCAAAATACTACACAGACAACCGAAAAACAGTCCAGTTCCTGAGAAAGATATGAGCAGCGTTATCTTGAATTTAGAGGTTAGGAAACAGCAAGGGAAGAGTGATTTGCTTAATACCATGCCATGAGTCATTCTGTGGGCTGGCCTCTCAGCTGCAACATCTCTGAGGTGCCAGAGGAGCAGGCTCTAATGTCAAGGTAAAATACAGGTGACTACAAGTAGTTTTTACAATTCTTTTCTTTTTTTCTCTTCTTTACTAGGGGAACTATAATGAAGCTTTTGAATATTTCAGTCAGGCTTCTGAGGCAGCAAAAACTTTAAATAATTTGCCCTTAGTGGTTGAAACAAAGACTTACTGTGGCATTGCGAAGGCTCATAAACTGATGGTGGCATTTAACAGCCATATAGAAGCAGAAGATCCCGTCAGCCTCAAGTACCTGCTGGCATGGAAGGAGAACAGAAGTGACATGTGCACTGACCCTCTTACAGTCGGTAAGACATTGGTTATGAAACACATTAGTGCTGTATTGTCCTCAACGGTTAAGTCATTTTTCTTGTAGAGTTTTATTAAACTATTTCCYGGGTTTAATCCTTGGACTGAATGGAGGTTAGATTTACTCCTTTTTGTGCTTATTTTAAAGGCTGAATTAAATAGGTTTAAATACAATATAGCAGGGAGAAACAGATAGTAGTAGTTGCTATGGATGGTAACTTTTTTCAGTGCTGTTTTCCAAAACATCACAGTTACAGGCAAACAGTGATATATTAGTTTAGTCAAATATCATTATTTTAATCTTTAAAGAAAAAAAAAAAATAATAATCTTCATTTGCAGTCAGTTTTTCAAGTGCATCCAAAAATAAGTTCCCTGTTACTAAAAGTAAGAAGTAATTTCTGCTTGACATGGTTCTGAATTCAGAAGAACATGCTGGTTTATTTTTGGCATCCTTATACTTGACATTGGAGGGGAAGAAAAAAAAAGCAGCTCTATGATTTCTTCACTGTGTTTCCTTGTCTCAGAAAGAGTAGAGAAGGACTTTGTGTGGAGTAGACCTCTTTCTTCACGGGTTAAATTTTCTTTACTTTTTTCCCCCTGCACTGTATGTTAATACACGACAAACTGAATTATGCATTAACTCCAAGTATTGATAGTATTAAGCTCTATTGTACTGGGGAAGGAAAAGGGATAAGTCTACTCCACCTTAAAACTTTCTTCTCTGCATTCCTGTGGAGAGTGTGAATCTGGAGTACAGTGGAAATAAATGACAGCTGGGGCAAAGTCATAATACRGAGCTTCAGAATTACTGTGTCCAAATTCCCTCAGTTATCATACTCTCAAAGCAAAGAACTGCTTGTCTGCTTTTCTTGTGTATCTTTTCCTTTCATAGAATTGGAACAATTAAGTATAACTTCAATTGTGAATTTTACATATATATAAAATAAGTGGTTAATAGCCTGGTAATAGAAGATGTTAGCAGTTTAACAGGAGCCAGGATACCAGAGGCAACACTGGAAGCAACTGAGAATTGTGGAACAAGGACATTCATTGACATGCTGGAGATAACAAATTAGATAGCACTTTGTTTAGAGTTCCAGTGATGGTAACAGGGCAGTTCTTTCTTGATGATAATGTGTTTCTTTTTCAGTGACTCAGTAAGTGAATATCCTGCGCACTCACAGATTTTCTTGGCTGGCAGAGTTAATTGGGTGCATGTCTCCTGCAAGGGATAGTAAGTTTCTAGACCTGTAGTGCAGATGCCAAGAATTCCAACAGAGATGGTCAAAGAAGAATCCAATGTCAAGCAATTTTATATGCATTTCACATGAGGATCATCAGCTGTAGCTGATGTAAATAGGAGGCCAACAAAAATCAACAATGGTAACAGCAAAAAACCAGGAGCCTCAAAGAGACAGGATGATCTTTGTATCTTCAACATGTATTTTACTTCTTGCACCTGAAGAGGTTTTCTGTTCAACTTCTATACATCGCTTTCTCCAGCCAGTTGTGAAACTCATTTATATCCTGAAATGGTATGTGCCCCTTTAAAGCTCGAGCTTCATGATCCTCTTTAACAGTACTTCAGGGATAAAAAGAGTATGATTAGAAAAGCCCTTTATGTCCTGGCAAGCATGGTACCAAAAACAAGTTTTGCCTGCTGAGATTCTCTTCCTTCTGTATTTCTGCCTAGTTTACCCTCTGTTACTTTCGGTATTACAGTTTTCATTTTAGTTCCAGTTAACTCCAGGAACCCTGTGGCTACTGCATATTTAGCAGCTCTTCCAGTTCAATATCATTCTCATTAGTGCTCCAAGCTTACTCTCATGATACCCAGATTACATCCAGGAAAACATAGTGTCACACTGTCAGCACAATCTGTAACATTCTTCATGTTTTGTGTGCCAAATCTCTCGTTAGTACTGGCATTACATTTTTAATATCTTTGTCTGGCAATACATGACCTGGCACCAATTCAATATTAGGATTCACCGGCTTTGAGTTTCAGGTACAGCCTTTATCCTACCTTCCAGCAGAATGTCTGTGCATCCTATGATGAACTCATCACTTTGGAAATTCCTGCTGTGATAATAGAACAGTATTTCTAGCTCTTTCAAACAGCTCAACATTGACAATCTACTAGATTTTTCTCAGCCTTTTTGAGGATAAAACAGGTAAAGACAAGATACAATGGTAGTTCTTAATTCGCAGGGGAATTTAATGAAAGTAAGAAGGAAGGTAATAAGTTTTTATTTCTAACTGTTCGGACTGAATAATTTTTCTGTGACAAAAAAATAAGAGTAGTTTCTGTATTCTTAAGCAAAAGAAATACTTAGGCTAGTGGAGGAACAATGACATTTAAATTCAAGTACTGCCATATACCTTATGTCTTTCAACCAAGGCTTATTTTCTAAATCAATCATTTCAATAACCAGGCAGGAAGAACCATTAATTACTCAATTTACCTCAACATTTATTAATAAACTGGACATTTTGACCAAAGTTGTCATGGACAAAAGGGATGGGATTGTCAGAAGACAGTGTTTATAAATGCAAAAGAGAATGTGTTTCTATCTGCTGCATTTGACTCAGTCGCCTGACTTCACTTACAAGGGAGTTATTTATGCCAACGTGAGATGCTGCTGCAAGAACAAATATGTTTTTATTGATCTTTTTATGTTTAGTCAAACATATAAAAAATAATTATCAGCAGAATCAGTAGGCAAAAAGGCTTGTGACTCCATGTTAAAGCCTAAAAAAGAAGCCACAGCATGACTAACATCATCTGATGAGAAAATAATTCACAGGTCTTTCAATAAATAATCTCCTGACTTGCCACCTTCTAGAAGGGAGAAGAATAATTAAAGGTGCTGAAGGAAGGAAAATTTTGGATCAGATTTTGGATATTGATTACATGAAATGCTGACAAGGAATTGTGTTTTCTGTGAGTCTGGCAACTCTCAGTCCAGGTCATTGCATCTGGCAAGGCTGTGCCTCAGCAAGAGACCTTGGATGCTTGAAATCATCTAAACACTTAAAGAGTAGACTTAAAATGTATTGTTTTCCTCATACTAAAAAGTCTTCAGTTGTTTTCTTGAGAAATGTTATGTGCTTTTGACCACAATTTAGATTTACATTTCTTGACTTTGGAGGACTTTGCAAAATTGACACATCTTACTGTAGGTTTTCTGTGTTTGTTTTGTTGGTTTTTTTTATAATAGCTACAAATGCAGCACAAATGATTGTCTTACCCACATCATCAGTTGTGAAGTCTTATGATCAATGGAATTATCTTGTACCATCAACTTCAGCATGATCAGGACTATTTCTAGCATTCTGCACCTGAGCAGCCTTCAATGTGATTTAAAATACATGCACCAGCTAAAACTATAGGTTGGAAAATACAATCCAATGAGCTTTTGTTCTTACTCCCAAATATGTAGTCCCTCAATATTCTTTCTCCAGCTCTCTCTCGTAGATGTATGGAATAGTACATTCCATAATGTCAATGTCTCCTTTTTGTTGTGTAAAAAGTTAAATTGTCAACCAATTCACATCTTTAAAAGCTCTTTAAGATGTTTTATAGTCATTTTCCTGTAAAAGATGTGGCTAGCACAAACTTGTTAACGTATTGAAGAATAGAGATCTTACCAGGTGCTTTTTAGATTGAGCTTGTGTGTGACTTTGTCATCATTAATAAAAGGATTATCCCTAAAGAATGGTAAAGTCAGAAGTGAGATATGAGATCAAAGATTACATTAAACAAACTCTGTTAACATCTCCGTACTGTAACTTACCACAGCCATGTAATTTATGGGCCATTTTGGTAACAGTGTTCAACGGTAGAACAGTCTGCTTCATAATGTGATAAACTGCTTTTTTACTGTCTCTTCCTTCTGAAGTACACTAATTCCAGGAAAACTTCTAACATTACAAATCTTGTCTTTCCTCCATTAATAAATTACAGTAGTTACCTCAAATGCATGCTAATAAAACTATTATGCCATGGCACTGTACCCAAAATGCATGACTGTTCTTTAGCAAATCAAAACCAATCTTCATCAGGAATGTGCATTATAAATTACACTTTGTATTTGCCCAGTAAGTGGTAGCAGATATTTTGATCTGAGAACATTGAAGAGAAAGAAAAGATAGGGTGCACTGATCAAAACTACAAAAATAGCAAGTCTTTGTACCTTACACAGATGTACATCCTTTAAATAGTTCTTATATGATGTCAGTGGAAAGGTAGAGGCTTGTGTCAGCAGGTTCCTTTCACGGCATATTTCATACCTAAAGCTCTGTCATAGATTTTGCCATATCATGATACTGATGTGGGACTACCAGAGTTGTGCACGTGCATGCACTCCCTCAAAGCCACTGTTTGTGTGTCTGTTGTATTGTTTAGCTCATTTATTATTTAATAAGTTCTATTCTGCAGTTAGCATGTACAGAAAGCAAATATATAGGCTTGTATGGTGACTGAAATTAGCATGCAGTCTTAATATTTTCTTTTAACATGTTTCTTCTTGATAGTATATTAGTGGGTTTTGTAACTAACTTGTTGAGTAAAGATAATTAAATGTAAACACTGTCAGTGACAAAGTAGCTAGACTGAATTTCAACAGGYCAAACTGATTTTCTTCCCAATCACTGCTGTAGAGAAGATGGGAATGATTCAGACCCTCGCTTTGGGTGGCGGAGAGCATGCCCATGCCTCGCAATGACCTTCTGGGCCCCACCTCCCTCTCAGCGGTCTGTTCACTGTGCAAGAGTCTGGAGATAGGATCTGTAATGGACTCTGCTTCAAGCTCTATATGCTTATGATTTTTGTCAATAGTGAGTTATACAAACTGAGCGTTTATTTAATTTTTTCAGAATATGTTGTTAATATGACCAAAAATAATGAGAAATAGAAAGGATTTGAGAGGCAGATTTTGGTGTTTTTTCAGAAAATACAACTGAACATGAAATAAGGGAATTACACTTGTTCACACTGTTAAATAAGAACTAAGATCTTAAATTATGGAAAGGAAGTGTGTGATTAAGTACAGACTCCAAGGCTGTCCCTGTGCCACAGGCACAAAGGCTCACTTCTTAATAAGCACGTTTCAAAAGTAGCTGAAATGCTTCAGTGTCCCCTACTGAAATTCACACGATGGCTTCTGCGCATTTTTGTGGGGTTTATCAAATAGAATAATTTGCTCACTTCTGGAAAAATACTGTGGTTAGAAATGCCAAAAATACATACATGTAGGAAAATGATTAGAAAAAAAAAAAAAAAAAAAAAAAAAAAAAAAAAAAAAAAAAAAAAAAAAAAAAAAAAAAAAAAGTTTAGTGGTGATTCTGTCATTATTTCTTTTTCCTTAAAATTTCCTAAACTTGTACTGCCTCTTCTTATTCACATCACCTAGCAGTCATCAGTTGCTGAATTTTAGCTTATCTCACTTTTAATTTTAAAAAATCTCAGTCATTTTTTGTACTGCTCTACCTTTGATATTAATGCAAAATACCTTAAGTAAATGTTGAAAAACGGCATGCCTACATATAGATGTTGATGACATGGAACAGGTGTGTTTCAGAAAATTGGCTTATGTGGTTCATATATCTTATGTTATTTATTAATAACTGGGGTTTGGTTTTTAAGTATTTGATTGTCTGCTTAGTGATATACTCTGATATTTTTAGAAAGTGAGAGTGATTATTGCTTGGACTACAGAAAGAATCAAGTGTGAAGAGAAGAACTGAGGGAGACAGGGAAGTTTTTCGGCACATTGTGATCAGTGGCCAGACACACCAGATTCTCAATGAAGAGTCTGAGAACACCATTTAAACATCTACATCAGTTTTGCCATGAGTGCAGTAGCTTGTTCTGTTTTCTGCTGATGGATGAAGTTTGTCTGAAAAAACATGACAGGGGAGTGCTAATATTCAGTGTTCTTATGCTTTGTACAAATGCACTATGCAGGTTTTTATCCCGTGATTTCTTTTTAAATACTGCCTTAAATAATTGGGAATTGCTAGACAGGATCAGATCTAGGCCAAGTCTGTGGATTGGCAGTACCAGATTTGAGAGGAGGGTTTGTAGAATATTTTAATGTTTAATCATGGAATAATGTGTTAGGAGAAGTTTCTTCATAGTCTTTGCCAAGAGTTGGCAGTTCTTGTATGGTCTAAGTGGTGTTATAACTTCAAAAAGTTCACTATCATCCTGTCTAATGTGATTGTGAGTGTTCTTGTCATCTACAGTTATATAAAAACATCTTAACCAGAGGAGAATTTGGATCTCATCTAGATTTTTCTTCCATCTGATACTTTCTATGGAAACGTCTAAATCTTGCCATGCATTTGCTTTAGACACATCCTGTGCTAAACATTGTTGGCATCCAGCTGTGTTTTCTCAGACAAGCTTTCTAGATCAGCAGAAAATGGTTCCCTAAATAAGGTGAATTGTTCTTTCTTGTGGAAAAAAATGTTGGAAGTGGTGTTCAAACTACAGTATGTTGTCAGGCCCTTTAGTGTAGCTTTATGCACTGAACTAGGGTAGCTTTGTGCACTGCACTGTCAGTACTTCTACCAAAAGTGGAGTTCCTTACCAGTTTAAAAAGTGAAAATTCTCAGGGCAGAAGCTCAGTCCTGCTCTGATTCTGTAGGACACTTGAATGGTGCAAAAGAAATTGAAGATCTTGCCAACCACATTAGGTGACTTCTGGAGAAATCCTTGATTTGGAGGCACCTAGAAGTTTTAGGTTTGCCTGCAGCCCAGAGCATAAGAAGCGCATTGACCAAGAGAAGAGCCATAAAGCAGAACAGCTGGCATCTGCTGTGCTCTGGCAGTCCCCTGATGGTTGCAGGGCCAAAGGAGGAATAACCAGTTGGCATACTTTGAAGTGGCCCTAGGGCTTCTCCGCATGTGCCCATCATAGGCCCCTTTCTTTTGCTGCATACACAAGCAGAGATGTCTCTGGTGGTTTTATGCTCTTGTTCTCAAAAGGGAAAATTGATCCTCAGAAAGAACCAAAGAGCAGACTTTTATGTTTTTGTTTAATATTGAGAAGGTTGTTGTCATTTAGACTTCATAAAGAACGTTTTATTGGTGCTGTCTGCAAACATGCCAACTGAGAGAGATTGACCTCAGGCCAACATGAAAACAGTCCTCTGCTGCAAACCCTTCCTTACCAAAAGCTCCCCAACAATCTTTGGACACAGAAAATCAAAGCCAAGACAAAGAAACTGTATTCAGTGCATATTTTCTGTAACAGAACCCTTAGGTCATCACAGGAGTCACAGTCAAGGTATCAAATGCCTGCCTTCTCCTTGGTCTCCCAAGCCAGCTTTCTTTTCTGCATCTTTGAGGGTTTTTTTTCTGAGATGCCTTCCCCTGCCTAGACATATCCTTTTATGTTCTTCTTATGTTTGAGTAACAAATTGCTGTTTTTATAAAGACTCTGTGGTCTGAAGATAGTCAAGATTTAAATCATTTACATTTAGAATGAGCCAATCTATTTTTAAAAGTGAAGTGTCATACTTCCACAATTAATGTATTTATGAAACCATATTTCTTTTGCCCAAAAATCCACTTCTCTTTTTATTCTTTTCTGTAATCATCAGGAATATTTAGTGGTTTTTTTAACAGTTTCTGAAACAGTTATTTTCTTGTTGTTTCTCCTCCTTCCCTGTCTGTTCTGTGCCCTACTTCTCTTTTGTTTTCTCTCCTGTTCTTTACTTTTATATTGCAAATTATTCTCTCTCCCTTTTTGGCCCCACACCTTCATTCCAAACCCCAATTTTATGTATGTTTCCAGTCAATGTTTAAGGAGCATAAGTCAGTTACCTCTATAGCCAGTAGCTAGCATCTCAGTCTATACCTTATTAGGTATATCTTTTGTGCTTGTAGTAGAATCAATAGGGGGGTTTTAAGAGTGGCATTTCAGTTTTTTCATACTTCCCGTTTTGGCACTGTTCTTCACGCTCTGTGTTTTTATTACGTTGTGATCAGAGAATACACTGTAAAGAATCACACTTCACATTGAGTATCTTGGTAAGCTGGTTAATAGAAAATTGTGAAGTATCAAAATAGCCTTTAAAGAGATCTTAATCACCTGTGTGAATGGATTGACCAAGTTTAAGTATACAACTAGGTGATTAATTAGCTTGAAGATCCAAATGCATGCTTAAGTAGATGACCATGCCCCCAGGCTCATCCACTTGTTTCTACTCACTCAGTTAAGCATTCAATATTATCTGTAATACAGAATATTCCCGTTTAAGGGCTCATACAAGTCTTGTCACAGAGCCAAGTAATTATACAGTATTTTCCATAGTGTGTCATACAAGTACATCATTTTGAATGTGTAGCTACTATCCTATAAAACTGACATTAATAAGTATCAGGTAGAGTAATTGATCAGGGGAGGCCAGTGTGAAATTGTTCTGAATCAAAGTTTTTTTCACTTTTTTTTCCATGGTTGCTACAGTGTTTTAATACAATTCCTTTTCCTAAAAATTCTGGCATATTTTTTAATGTTAGTCAAACACAATGTAGCTGGTGTCAGCTCCTGTGGGGAATTAATCTTCTGCAGCAGTTTTTGACATGGGAACTGCAAGTGCCCAGCACCTCTCATATCTAAACCTTATGCTTATTCATAGGCTAATGATAATGTCTGTGAAAGCTGATACTCAAACCATGTCTTTTTTGTGAAGGTGTATTTCATGCTGTCTGATATTTACAGATCATGTAAACATAGACGTCGAGCTGTCTGATTGTGTCTACGCATCTCAACCGGGCATCTAAGTGATAGTACCGTGCATTCAACTCGTTGCTGATATAAAATTGAACCTGAAAAATGGAGGATGAGTATGCCATATAGTAGTCTTGCTCAGCTCGTGTTGTGCACCCAAGGAATTTGAGGAATAGGAACTCCAGATCATGCCCCAGTAGCTGGTGTCAAGGAAAATCAGAATGTTATAGTTGGTAGGAAGGGGAGAGGGATGCATGCTGCACGGTTAGTTCTGGACTATCCATTGACTTCTTATCCTGGRTGCAGCACTTGCAGCCCTCTGTTTACCTTACACTTTTGTTCTCCTGGTGGAAAATGTCACTTCAGGGTGCTAGGGAGCCCAGTCCTTTGACTCCAGAACCTTTGAATCCGCTGAACAGCATCTTGARATGTTTAATTCCCTGAGAGTGACCTTATCCTTACTGGTACCTTTAGCTCAGTTTTGAGAATAATATTAAAGCAAATTATATTTTATTTTGTTGATATTCATACAAGTATGCACACTTATGCTACAGTAAGAAGAAAATTGAGATGAAACATTGACGATTTTAAGCGTTAGGAAATCAACTGATATATTGGAGGGTAACTGGGTTTCTGTTCTTGTCATCTCTTATATATCTTGAAATGGCTCACTGTTTATATAGGGGAAAGCAATACTTCAGTTGCTGTTTTAAAACTGTTAGTAATGACTGCAACAAGTTAGCTGTGAATACCAGAAAAAGATTGTTCAGGCTAATGACTTTGATTTAAATAAATTTAATTTGGTTTTAGTTTAAAATAAAGTATTTCTATCTCACACATACTTTGATAAGTTTTTAATGATTGTACTGCAATTATATTAGCTGTTTGGAAGGTGGATGTGTATGTGGAGTATATGTACATATATACATACATACAGAGAGAGAAACTATATGGCAAAGAGAGGAAAATGTTGCAAATATGCTAAAAATTGTGGACCAAATACTGCTTTTTGTTATGCCCATAAAATCTTGTTGATTTGAGGGGGCTTGCACAAGTGTAACTATGAGCAGAATTTGTCCCTTTTATCTGAGATGCATTATCAAAAACTTCTAGGTAAGCAGAGGTTCAAATAATTGGGGGAATTGCTAGGTATGATATTCACACTGGGGAACATAACCTAGGTAAGAGGGAGGTTCCGATTGAAGGTATTCTAATAAATAGACTTTAGTGTATTATATTTTGTATTTCTAAAGAGTGTTGCTTGAGCATTTGTGTTGAGAAGCACTGGAAAATATACTACTCACTAATCATAGTTGTAGCATGTTTAAGGAATGATCATGAAACTAAAATCCGGAAGATGCAGGAAGAGTTCTAATACGTCCATAGGAAAATACGGGGTTAAAGTGGACTATATTCTAAGCAGTGTTCAGTTGACTTGCTGTGTGGGGAGAGACTGAGCAGTCCTGGCTAATGACTTGTAGGTACTGAATCCTCAGGTCTCTCAGGTGGTTTCACTCGACCAGTTTCAGCAGAATGATGAAAAGGTTGAGATAAAATAAACTGACAGTTGCTACTCATCGCAGGCAGCAAGCTGTACCCTGGCAGATGAGACCCTGGGAGCCCTCTTTTTTAAACAAAGGCTTTCACTGCAGTGAGCAATGAACTCCACACAAAAAGGGAAAAGGAGAGAGAGATTGGCAGCTGGTGACCGACAGGAGGAGGGAAAGGAGGGAAACTGAGAAACACAGCAATTGTTGGCTAATTAGAAGCCATTCCCACCTACTTAATACCAACCCATTAAGCAGAAAACACTTTTCATCTTACTCTAGCTGCTACACATGACATTATACTCCAATCAATACCCTCCCACTGGCTGCCCCACTGCCCACAAATGAATACATTGCGGTTCAAGAATGCAGTAATTGAGTTGGGGCAGTGAAACTGCAGCTCACAGTCAAGACCCTTCTCTGAAGATACTAATGTAGTGTTTGTGATGCTTGGATAAAGAAATCAAATCCCTATATTGACAGCTGTCAACAACTGGCAAATGGACGAAGTCAGCAATGAATCCATTTTAACCTTTGATTGAAGAGACAATAACTGTTTATTTTCAGAGTATTTTTTCCCATTTGAGCAGATCTAGGGGTTTTGCACCCAGATGTTTAGATTTTCCAGGGCATTTTGAACTCTGATCCTCGGTTATACCTACAGAATATATATACGCACGTCATTGTGTACATGCAACAATACATCTCTGATTCAATACATGTCACAGGCTTCCCTGTTTTCTGGGAGGTTTTGAGGTAGCCCTAACCTTTTAAAAGCGTTTACAGCTGCTTGCTTTTTTTTGTTTTCTTTAGGTGTTTTTGGTTTTTGGTTTTTTTTTTTAGTTTAGTAGGCTACATATACTCGGGCTATTTTTTTATTTCATTTTATGTCCTACTATGATTTTTAGGGGTTACCTTAAAATGTACAATTTGGTCCACAGTAGTATGTTGTGCAGCAGATCCAGGATCTTACATTTCAATCATTAGGATCTTACATTTAAGTTCTACATTTAGATTCTTGCAACGCTTTTTTTCAAATTAAATCCCTTGTTCCCTGAGCCATCTGGAGTTGGTAATACTATACACAACCTGCAGCATAAAGTAATAGTGTGCCGGCTGCAGTATAATTCCTTGTTCATGCCAGTTTTGTCACCACAGAATTAAAACAGCAGGACACTGTTACTCTCCCTCCTTGGTTAAACTGAAGAAGACATCAGTGTAAGTCTTTTGGAAGTGCTGGAAAGAGGTTCCAAAGCAACACATGACATCTCTCCATCCCTTTCAATTCCAAAGAGAATTGAGTATCAATTCAGGACTTAGATTCCTTACAGTGCAAGTTTGAAACCATCTTTTCAATGTAGATAAATTGTGTACTGTGACATCTGATATTTGCAGAAAGAGACTACCATCATGTGTGCTATTCATTGTCATAATAATATTGTGGCATTTCTTCAGATGCTGTTTGCTAAAGTACTTCTTACGTACATAACTGTATAACGTGCTGTTAACTTGCCTAGCTGAGCCTTGAACCCTTGAGTTAGACATTACGTATGTGCAATAACTTAGCCTACTACTTGGGGCTCTCACCATTTAACAGCTTATCTATATCTAAGTAAGAACAGTTAAAGCTGATTATAGTCAATAAGGCTGACACAGTAGCAATTGTTTTGCATCTTTTGAAATTGTAAGCCAAATAACAACAAACTGCTACTTTGTTGCCTCTTTCCAGTTGTATTATAATTTTTAAAATTTATTAGTATAATTATCATGAATTTTCACTCAGTTCATTTGTTTCCCAATATTGTAAAGCACCTTTCAGCCACCCTCTTTGTGTATGCTCCCTGGGTTTCTTTTGATACATGTTAATGACAATCTTAGAAAAAGATTTGTCCTCAGTAGTCTGTAAAGAGGAAGGAATCATCTTCTGATGGAGAAAGCTGGAATCTTCAACACTTGTGAAGATGCAAGTACCCAAGATGTACGAGTTGAATATGGAGACAGAGGTTTTATTTGTTTAGAGATACTTGGATAGGACAATCAAAGCTACATTCAGATTCCACGTAGGTGCAATCTGCTTTTTAAATAATCTGGTTCTAACATTTGTTTCTGTAAACTATGGGACTTCAATTCATTTAAACACAGAGGTGTTCAAGTTCAGTCTTACTTTGACTAGATGCCAGTTAGAAGGATCAGAGGTAGGCTAGGGAAAATGTGAAGAGCAGTTGGCAGTCTTTCTGTTTCTCAGTGCCAAAGCCTGTGGGGTTAATTTGAAGATACCCAAATCACCTTGGCAGCATCATCTCTAATCTTTTCCAGAACTGTGGAATTTAATGAGCCAGGACAATAAACATAGGAGCATGGAAAAATAGTAACGGAAGGGACTTTAAGAAGTCATCTTCCCCAGCCCCAATGTAGGAGCAACTGTATCTATGTTATTTCTAAGAGAAGTTTGTCTTGCCTGTTCTTAAATATCTGGCAATGGAACTTCCACAGCATCCAGGGACAATCTGTTCTAACAGGTAAAATGATGCAGGAAAAGGGAAAAACTAGAACGTTTTTCCTTTATGTCTAAAGCTGTCTGTAATTCAAACTCTGTATGTATTCTATCCAATGAGGACTTCAAATTCATTCCTTCCATCTTTGCAGTAACCTTGGAGAAAGGAATTATCTGACACATGCTGGGGTTTAGAAGAAAATTTTATAGTGATTTCTGAAAAGGATGGTTAAAAGGATTACTTCGTCTAAGTACTAACTAGATATGACGGAATGTAGTTCCTTCTTATGAGCATGACTGATGGAAGGAGGGTAGAATGAAGATGCAAGGATCCTGTTTCATTTTTATTTATTTTCCAGTTATATTGTCCAGTAGGACTAGTCCATATCACTCAGCTGGGTACAGTAGATTGGTATCCGCTCCAAAAGGGCAGGAAGAACAAGGGCTTCACCAGCGAGAAACAGACCAATGCAGAGGGAAGGCAAGGGTTGCTCCTTATTCTTAAATGATCTAAGTGCTGGGAAGCTTTGTTATTCAAAGTCTCTTACATAATTCAGGACTCTTCTCCTTACATAAGTTTCTAAAGCAGGAAAGCAGCTGGATTTCTGAATTCATCTTATTGCGTTAATCCACTCATAGGTGAACTCTTACTAGAGATGCAACTGAACTCAAATGAAATGCTTTAGATCCTTATTTATGATTGAGGATGTTTCTTCTAGAAACCCTGAGCAGGGTTCTAGAGACCTGAACAGTATCTACCCATTCTAGACTGTATGTTTTGATACTTCAAAAACCAGACTGATTTTTCTCCAGGTTCAGTAATTGAATCCATATCCTCAGGTAAATAAAATTACAGTACTGCTGTGTGCCTTGACAACTCCTGATTCTCATAAAGCTGTACTGAGTCCTGTTTTGCCAGTCTTTTGTAAAGAGAAATCAAAATATTTACAAGCCAAATGGCTCATCTTTTGAGCCCTTGTTAAATGCTTTTATTCCCTTTTCATCAATTCTTTTTTTTTCTCCCATGGCAACTTAATTAAGGCATTTTTTTTCCTGATCTTGGAGCCCCTTCTAATAGTCTTATCTGCAATAGTTCCCTAGCTCCAGGTTCTCAAGTCAAATTCTTTTCTAAATGTCACTCTTCTTTCTATCCTAACTAAGATTTAACCATAGCTGCCTCCATTAGTAAGAGCTTCCTACAGAGAAGCTTCTACCTAAGTTAGAAGCTGGCAAGGCTATTGTTTGCGTAAGACTCATTCATGGAAAAAAAGTCTGAGGCTGTATTTGTCTTCTGCAGAAGTTACAACTAAGGGAAGAGAGTACAAAAAGCATCAATCTTCAAATAGATCAAATTATCACTAAAACCCATGCAAATTGCATCCAGCAAGCATTCTGCTCAAGAAGACACTGCTTCAGGAACATGGCTTCATCATAGTTGAACAGAAAGAGTATCCTGTGGAAGCAGTTATGGCCAGGCAGTTAGTTGGTCTTCCATATATTCCTTCACTCCATGTGAAATAGAGGTGTGTTTGATTTTCTTCTACCAATTTCAGTCATCTCACTCTTCTGTGAATGCTCCAGATTGATAGATGGAGCCTCTCTGGAGAAAAAGGATGTTTCTTTCCCCTACTTACATGTACACCAAGCACTGCAGAGACACACACTGGTTTGTTTTTCATATTGTGAGATGCCACTGTGTTTGGGGCTGTTTGAGAGAGGAGTGTTTCTAATGGAAAGAAAGAAGAATTGTCTACAAACATTGCCTATTGTCAGGCTTAAAATGAGATATGTTGTCTATTATTGATTTTCATAAACTTGAGCTTTGTGTTCAAGTTCTCATAATCATTGAGTCTTCGGTGCCTTTCTAGCTGTAAACATTTTCAAGTATTTGTCTCTAAGGATGCATGTGTGGGACCTGCTAATGTCCAACATAAACAGCTACATTTAGTTAAGGGGAGAACTTTTTTCTCTTGGCCTTGTAATTTCTGTGTACACAGGACTTTGTGGTCTAGATATTAAGGAGGCTGATGCATTTTATTTAGACTAGACTGAGGTTTCCTATGTGCCTAAGAATCTCAGTCTCCATGGATAAAACAAGGGCTTAAGAGCTTCTGAGGTAATCATTGCTTAGAAAACTGAAGGATTGGGTTCCTCAGCTTCCTGGAAACAGATGAAAAAAGTTTCCCTCCATCAGTGTTGTTTTAATTGTGATTCTGAGGTGTTAGCAGTTGATATGTGTTTGGTTGCTGCAAGAGTTAGCTGAAACTTTATTTTTTATTTAATATTTTAAATGGATTATTCATTCTACCACCCCACCCCCCACAATAAATTCAGTTCGGTTTTTGGATTAATGCTAACTCTTCATAGTTCTTTCCTTATTCCAAAGTTGTCTCTATTGGCTGATTTTGGTGCAGTTCTCCAGACTGTACCTCCAGACTGCACAAAATATGTATRTAAATATATATATATGTTTGGCAATTGCCTATGTGGTAATCTTCCTGTTTTTCATACCCACCTGAGACCCATCAGGTTCTTTCATGTTTGCTTTGCTATACACAGTTTTATTTCTCTAGTTTGAGATTTTAGCCAAATTTTTATATGCTAAAAGTAAGATTAACAAATCATTATTAGCAAATATAATCACCTAAAAAAATTGGCCCTTAGAACAATCTCAGATTAAGCCACCATGGCTCAGTCTCAGTAGCTGCCTCGAAGGGTTGGGTTTAGCTGGCTGATAGTGCRTGTCTCTGCATGGTGTACCTCCAGTGGTGTACTTCTCTGTATTGGCACAGTATGAGATAGAAGTGAGCAACACTCCCCTGTTGCAAAGTCACTCTTTCTTCCCCGTTTTCCTGTCATATTAACCGTATTGTAAGCAGAAATACTTGAAACTACAAAGTGTGTTTTTTCAATCAGTTTTAAYTGAAAGTGCAGCCACTAATGGTAATTTTTTATGTATTGCATGTCACTACAAGGAAACTGAGAATGTTTCTGAACCTTCAACAGCAATCTTTCTGTAAATTTGAGATTCTTTTAAATTTAACCTTAAGGTAATTCGGAATTTCCCGGCTTTATTATGCTCACCGGGGGGGATAATTGCTGTTATCATTTAACTGTTTTTACACACAAATTCCTGATGCGAACTCAGCCTTGATTGCATCAAGTGCAGTTTTATACATGAATGTATAAATGCAAATTTGTACCTGAAAATTGGATCTATCTTGATAACCAGGGAAAACTATGAAACAGTTTAAGACATTACATGTATTTATGACCAATCCATGGTATCCTTTTGAAAATCACCATTTTTATTAATCATTATGAAAAGTAAGATCTTTAATAGAAAATTGTTTCTTAATGAACAGAGTACTGTCTTGGAGAGCAAAGTGTAAGAGATTTAACACATGACAGTATTGTTCTGAGGGGAATTTTGGTACTTTTAGGTCAACTCCTCATGTAATTTATATAGAAAGAATAGCTTAATACTGTTCTTGCCCCTAATTAAATGAAACTGGTATTCTTTCACACAGGTGCTTTATTTAGCAGCAGTGAGATATAGCAGGGTGTGAAATATGAAAAGAAGAAATAAATTCATTGTAAGCTGAGGAGCAAGGTCCACRAGCATGAGCCTGTACAAGTAGCCTTGTCTGACCTAAATGACACTTACAGCACAGTTAATTTCCATTCAGGAGTGGCTCTGCATCATTTCATTGGAAATATTTTACATTAAGAAATTGTGTTTGAGTAAGAACCACAGGTTACTGAATTAGTATATACACCTCTTTTCCTCGAAACTGGGGGAGCATGCCTTTTGACTCCACTTTGCTTCTCCTATGATGCACGAGTGTAGGATGTGTTTTTCTGTGAAGTTATTATGAGCTTCATGATGGAGTCCAGCATGAGCAAGATGCAGGCAGGGGTAAGAAAATCTTATTCTTCATTTTGACTGTGCACCCATACTATCCTGGACAGCAATGCTATGCAGGATGCACTTGCAAAAGAAGACTCCTTTCTAGCATTTTACATCAAGACACCAGTGCAAAACTGATACTTTTAGTAACCCTCTCATGACCGCCTATGGTCGTTTTGTCTGCAAGAGGTGATCTAGGGCCACGTACAGCCCTGGGGTGGGGGGCCGAGGYGAGTGGGCGGCTTGCAGTCGTGGGCGTTTAGCCTCTAGAGGGTGCGCTTTGATCCCTCTTGATCACACAACAATTTGCTGTGACAAAAGCAAGTGAGCGGGTGAATATAGCCAGTTATGGATGAACAGCAACATCACACACCAGCAGATGCTGTTGAGGCAAGGCTCTCATCTTATGCAATAAACCATTTCAGCTTATGTGTACTCTTCAGAGATGGAACCTGCCTCTTTTCTCACTGAATTGGATGTTAGGTATTCGATCAGCATTCAGATTTATGCTTTAGATGCTCATGAAAGAGGATGCTTTCCTTCGTGTGCCTGTCAGTGGTGATGCTTGCATGCAGTTTTTATATTTTTGGAGTTATTTTCTTAAAATATTAACACAAACATCCTGCCACGTAGACAAATCTGTGGAGATACTGAAATCTGAAGAGTTAAGAGATTTGCAATATATGGTTTTATTTTACCCTTTGACTTCCTTATAAATCCTTTTTTTTTTTTTTTTTCTTTAATGTGAAAGGTGTCTTCAGGAACATAGCTTATCATTTTCCTGTGATATATGTGTGCTTTAAAATGTAGTCTAAATTTGCTCAGAGAAAATCGCATTCAGGATCAGTAATATAGTTGCATTCAAGACAGAATAAAAGGCTTACATTACTACATCTGATTCAAAACAATGGCTTAATTGGCCAGGAAAATGTAGTTATCAGATGATAAAGATATGAAGTCAAGGGCAAGATATGCCTGAAAACAAGCATTTTCCTGCCTAAAATTAGGCAAAGTTAATAGGTTAAATTTTGTTTATTGAATAAGAGAACCCAAAGTTGATTGATATAGTAATTTCAGTGTTTGCTATGGCAAATATTTAGCTCATTATCAGTTTTAATAGCATTTTGCAGAACAAGCCTTTTCTTGACATGCAGAAAATACTATTAAATTTCCCTGCATAGATACATTGTTATGACATGCAATAACTACTTGAATATAAAGGGGATTAATAATTTAAAAGGTGTTAACAAATTAGGGCCATCATTAAAAATAGACTTTGAACCATTTTGTAGAAAAATCAGATTGAGGTAATGCTCCGCTCTTATGATAAAGAATTACAGCATTAATTCTGCAAAGTGAACTTATTGCTCCTATTCGTCTCCAAAACCCTGGAGCATTAAAAGACAGGAAGAATGAAATGATCACTGCATTTTTTCAGGCACAACAGCTCTAATATTTCCATCACAGTTTCACAGCTCAGCTTGCATGGTTGTGCTAGAGGAAAAAGCCCATAAACGTCATGCTTCCCTTTGTTTTGTTTTTGCTGGTCTTATGAAATCGGGTCAAATTTTTTCAGACAGTTTATATTAATATACTGAGAATTTTGCTTGTACAGCATCTGTGCAGAGTATAAAGCAAACATTTTTCTGTATAGAAGCTGTTCTTTTCTTGATTTTAAAATGTAATCCTTGGTTTTCTTTTGCATTTTGTTTTTCCTTTCTTGCAACAATTGATGACCAGAGGCATTTCAAGGTTGAATTTTTGTTGGTTTGCAAATTATTAAATTGTTTTCTTTCCAACTTGAGATAAASAGAAATAAGATCACTTTTGAAGCCTTTTCTGCATAGTTTCATATTGCATCCATGAAACATGCAGAAAAAATTGATCCAATTTTTTTTTTGGCATAAGTGTATTAGGAAATACATCTGTGATTCTTACTCATGTGAGTAATCCCTGCCCACATGAATAGTTTCACTGCAGTAAAGGTCAGGAGTGGACCCTTTTTCAAAAAATAGTTCAACTGAAAGATTTAAACAAGCTTTAAAAGGCTAAGCTTTTATTTTTGCTTCATTCCTCTTATTGTTTTCTTTCAGGGGTATTTTGGAGAAGAAAAAAATAATTTCTGGGATTTAAGTAATAAATTTCACATTTGAAGGACAGAGATACCAGGGGCTTTTTCAGGCCCCGAAGGTAGCAAAATATTTGTCCTCTCCTTCTCTCTTATTCTCACTTGCCATGGCAGTCATCTCCCTTCATAACATTTCCCTCTCACCCCCCTTCCTGAGTTTTCCCTCCCCTTCTCCTTGCACTTTCTGAGACCACAGAACCCAGATGGTGCCCTCACTGTTGCCAGGCACTGGGGGAACTGTTTGTGTTATACCCACCTCTCAATAGCTGTACTGAGAAACATGCCAAAAGTCCAGTGCTGAGATATGTTTAATTTTTATATTATTTTCTTTCCAGTGAATTTTTTTGTCAGCACCAATTGTTATCCCTAAACTCAAGTCTCCAATATTGGCAATGAAGCAACATCGAGACTAAATGAAACAATGAGTTTCCAGTCATCTAGTTGTGATTTTAGCAGAGTCAGATGTTGTTAAAGCACCAATCAATAAATGGTTAGCGCATTGTTTATATACCACCTCTATTCCTGCTAATACTGAAAAATTCATAACACCATGACATTTTTCAGGCAGAAATGCGTATGTTGGTGCAGACAAAAAGAAAGTCTCCTTTTATGTACCAATATACCAGTGTTTGATTTTTTCAATCACACCGGATGAAGTGTGATGGAGAAAGTAGAATATGTAGCAGAGGAGAAAAGATTCATGTTCTGATAAAGTATAAAATAAGAGTAACTGTGGTAGAGATACAGTTAGTGAGGGACATCAAGGATAACAAACTAGTAGTATGTTATTAGCCAGAGGAAGATCAGGGGGAGTATTAGTCTGCTATATAACAGAGGGGAGAAACTCTTAATAGATGACCTAGGGGAGGCCAACGTGCCTTAATGCTTTTTTTGCTTTAATCTTCACTGAAAAGGTCAGCTGGGATCATGTGGCAAAGAGAGTTTATATCTGCCATAAAAAAGCAAGATCCAAGGCTAGAACAGGAGAAAGTAGGCTAGAGAGTACTCAGAGGAGTTAGACCTTCAAATCAGATGGGCCTCAGAAACTTCATCCTACAACACTTAAAAAACTGGCTGGAACAATCTTGAGATCATTAGCCATTTTTGAAAACTCATGGAGGTCAAGTCAGGTTCCAGAGTAGTGGAAAAAGACAAACCTGATGCCTGTTTTAAGAAAGGGAAAGAGGAGGAGCCACCAAGGAGTTTCAGATAGATCAACTTAAGATCCTGCCTTGGAAAAATACCAGAACATGCAATCAGATGTTTAATAGATACCTAGGAGAAAACAAGGAAATGTGCGACAGCCAAAATGGATTTGCCAAAACTAATTGTGTCAAGCCAAAATAATTAACAGGGCAATGGGACTTCTGGGTAAAGAAGTTAAAATAAGGAGAATATATATGATATAGTCTGTCTGAAGCTTTTGACATAGTATTATATGCAAAACTTACAAGCAAGTAAGGAAGCATGGACTACATGAACCTATTATCAAGTGGGTGAATAATGATTATAAAAAAAMCTGACTATTAAAAGCTATCAGTGGCTGTTGTTAGAAATGGAAGGCTGTTTAGCATGGGCTTCCACAGGGATCTGAGTCTGTTCTATCTTGTGTTTTCATTCCTTATCTGGAGACTGGAATAGAGAGTATGCTTATTACATTTGCAGATAACACAAACTAGGGAAGGAACATAAGCATTCTGGTTCATGGTATTGCAATTCAAAAGAGTCTTGACAAATTGAGAAACACATGTTGTGATGTTCTCGGCATTAGTGTGTGTGGGTGTATGTGTGAGTATATATAATCAAGAATAATCAAGTGCATAGCTACAAAAAGGGAGCAAGTACCAGTTCTGTAGAGAGGAAAAAAAAATCTAGACTTGCAGTAAATCACAAGCTGAACCTGAATCAACAGTGTTAAGCTGTTGTAAAAACTGCAAACATCTTACTAGGATATTAAAAAATGATGACTCGTGAAGTAATCCTTCTGCTCTACTCAACACTGAGAAGGTCTCAACTTAGTGCCGTAGCAGTTCTGGATATCATGCTTTATGTAGTCTGCAGACAAGCTGGACAAAGTTCAGAAAGGTTGAAAAGGAGCTAAAAATCATGACCGAAAGAAAAGATTAATTTAATGGTAGATTTTGAGCTTCTGTGTCTACAGAAGAGACCCAGGGAAGACACAATAGCAGATTTGAGATATGTAGAATTTGAAGAGGGGGAGAAAATAAATAATGATCTTTTCTCTTTGTCCATGATACGTTGAACTAAAAGTAGTGGGCCGGAAAAATGCAATTACTGGAAGGATGCTGCTGATTAGCCACTGGGAAAAACTTTATAACAGTTTGAGGAAAGGACTGTGTGATGTTCATTGTAGCCACGTTTCAATGGTTTATGAGTTGCCATTATGATGAGGGTGATTTTTATATATATTTGTTCGTTCATGTCAGAGAATACAGACAGCAGCATTCTCAACATGCTGTAATTCTGGAGATAAGGCTGTGAAATGCCAGTGACAGGACCTTGTGGCCTAGCAGAGAGAAAAAGAAAAAGAAATTATTTTCTGGGAATAAAGAAATTTGCATTTTATTTTAAAATAAACACTCATCTGCTCAGAGAGGTTGGGTAAATCATTTCATTTCTTTGTGCCTCAGTTTGCTCATCTGTGAAATCAGCTTTAAGATGTTGATATTTTTTATAAAATAGCTTTCCAAAATACTTCTTGGCTTAAGGATAGTAAGAGGGAGAGATTCCTTGCCTACCCCAATTCATCCCCTCATCCTTTCTTCCCTGGAAGCTCTCCAGTTCTTTCTTCTCTATTTATCCCTGCTCCCCTCCTCCTCAGAAACCATTTCAAGGCTACCAAAATATTTAATTTTGTCATCCCATAGATTCTTAGGGCAACAATATTCAGTTTTGCCTATTGTTGAAAAGCCTGGAATCAGCTTCATATTCAGGTTTAATGTGAGGACAGGCTATGAAGACTGAGAGTTAAATCCACTTTTGCCTCTTGGGAGCAAAGTTCATAGCTGCAGTCTATACTCTTCCCTGCCTGTTTCTCCTCTCTCTGGCTACAATAACAAACCAGCCTTTTCATCCTGCTTGAATAGGCATTACCATGTGTCCCTTGTCCACTTTCTGGCCCAGGACCATTTCATCTCTTCCCATTATCAGGCTCTGGGCTGCCAGGACTACAAGAAGTAAATGCAATCTTTTGCATTTTCAGCTTTTGTCTCAGTGTTTCCTTCCAAAGCATCATCTCTTGGGGCTTAAGCCATGTACATGACCTCATATTAAGTTGCTATTAATGGCACTTTGATGAACGTGCTGACTACACAGTACAAGTTTTTTGTTGGTTTTATGTGGTTTTTATCCTCAGGTACAGACATTTTCAAATGCAAATATTCACGTGAAGAGAACATACGTATTCTAAATTCGCGACGTCCCTTTTTGCTATTCCCTGGGCTACATGCCCAAAAACTGACAAGCCTGCCCTAAGGGAGCAGCAGCACGCAGTACCTTCAACATCCTTTCTGCATAGAACCTAAGGGCTAACACTGGCAGCTTTGGCTAGAAAGGGTGGGAGGCTAGAGTGTCTAGCAACAATTCAGTATATTCCTCAGGGTTTTTTCACATGAATGGTTTGATTGTAAACAAAATGGGAGCTATAGGTACTTGCACATATGTGTTCGTACATTGGTGAACATGGTTTTTTCTGCAAATGCTGAAAAACTTCCACCATATGAGAAAGAGAGGTCTAAGACACCTTTGTGCTCAGTCCTAGTATTGTGAGGAATACTGAAGCTCCTAACCCTTGCATAGGAGTTATTTATGAAAACCTGAATGTGGCGTCCCTGTATAGTTGGGACGTATGTCAGGGAGGGGCTCCAGTGCAAATCATTCTGGAGAGTGGTGCACAGATCCTGTTTAAAAGGCATTGAGAGCAGCTTACAAATAGTAGTGTTAGGATCAAGAGTAGCTTGCAAGTAAGAATTTGCGGTGGAGGTTATTTCCTACTTTCTTGTTCTTACTTCATTTTATGAAACTTCCCTGCTTCTCCAAGGGCAATTCAATCTTGCCTTGATATGTTTTCCAAATAATGCACTGTATAATTACAGTTTTAAAGCTACTTCAAGGTAAAATGTTCTGGTRTATACATTTTTGAGTCCTAGAACCTCTAGTAATTAGCATCCGAAGATGACCACATGCTGTAACTGAAATGCTTGTTTCCACTGGCTGATATCAACCAAGAGAAATATTTTCTCATTCAACATTTTATATGCACTCACAAGATTGTTCCTCTTGCTGCCAAGTCTTCTGATATAGTGATGATTTTAATGACGATTTTCATTAAAATTTATTTTTCAATTTAAAAATGTATCCATGTTAATTCAACTTTAGTCATAGGTAACAAGCAAGATGAATTTGACAGAAATTCTATTGAGTCTGTAGTGTTTTCTCGCTCTACTCAATATTAAGGATCTATAACCCAAGAAATTAAGGCTTTTGAAGGTAAAATAAGCAAATAGAAAATCGAGGCGGGGGAGTGTGTGTTGTAAAATATTAAAYATTTGAGCATTTGTCCATGTCTTTTGGCCTCTAGAAATTACAAATATTTATAGATTTGAAATTCAGACAACTATTTGAAAAAATGAATTGAGTACAATACTTCATAGTTAAACTGTATCTATAATTTCACCAGTTTCCTACAAGCGTTTAAACTATTTGATTGCTTAGATTTTGGAGGAAGAAGAGAAAGAGAAAAGGGCTATAGAAYGATGGAAGTTGGTTCAGAGTCTGCCTTAATAAATGTGACGATCAAATATGAGGATTTTTGGAAACAGAGATAAGCGTTGCTAGCCCGAAGGCTGAACTTAATGTCAAAGAGGGTGTTCATGCAAAGTAAAACAGTGTATCTAGTAAACTAGAGAAATATCATCTTTGGAGAAAAAAATCTCTAAAGATTTTATGCCTYTCTTAACAGACAACAACAAAAAAGCCCTAGCTGCACCTCAGGATATGATCAGTCTTTTTGAACTGAATTTGTTCAGTGCTTTTTTGTTCTTCAGTGCTGTCTGCAAGCATTCCCTGTCTCAGTCATAAGGCTCAGAGTTTGGCAGTTTTATTTCTTTGTTATATTTTCATCATGTGAGATAAAAAGTCATGGATGAGTGATATAATGGAAACAAATGTTACCTGTGTCTGAGCAGGAGGAAAAAAGCCCTCAGTTGCACTGAATCCATGCTCTTATTCTTTCATAAAACTTTGAAATTTTTTGAAAATGATAGGTGATTTTTTTTTTTCTTCTCTACTCAGCCAAACTGCCTCTCTACCAGAAGTGAAGTTCAGTAGCCACCTTAGGAATAGCATTTCTCAGGATAGCTGAGGTTGAGACTGTTGTAGGTATGATATGTTCAGATTCTGTAGGAGGGGATGAAGGCTGCATCACTCTCGAGTAGCCCCTGGAGGTTAGCTTAGAGCAGCAGTACAGCTTTGGAGGAAGCTGTCAGCCCTCTGGGCTACAGGGATGTGCTGTTTTTAATAAGTACATTGCACAAGACAGTACCTATGAGTTAAAGTGTATTCTCTCACAAGCAAGTCTTTTTAAAAATAATGATTAATAAGTCCAAAGCTGCACAGTTAATTTCTGAAGAATATAGTGTGTTCAAAATACCAAACAGTCCTAGATGTTTTAAATGTGAATAGAGCCTAAATAAAATACATTCTACAGATAGGCAGTTTGGCTCATCCCTTGCTCAGAGATTTGAATTTGAGCTCTATTTGTTTTACCAGTTGTGAAGGAGTTAGAGATATGAAGATCATCTCATTCCATTCAACAGTGGCTCTTCAGCTAAATAATATTTAATTTGAGTAGTCAGCATATTCATTTTTGTGGGGGAGGAATTGAGAGGAGGATAAAAATAATAGGGACGATCAATAAGTATGCATTTTCTAGATATCACAATGCCATATATATTGCAATAAATTGCTTTTCAGAATGTGGAGTGCAGCAGGTTTTGAGGCTATTGTATATAACTTGTACTTTCATTTCTTGCTTTAGCATTTGGTGATGGCAAACACTTCATATATCTTATGTTTTTTCAAGTTTAGCTAGTTATGCTTTTCATCAATTAGTTACTGAAAGATTAGGCTTTTTTTATTGGACACATAGTAAGTAAACACATCAAAAAGTTACTCAAAAATTAAAACTGAGCATTACGTTATCAACATATTAAGCAAAACTTACATGTTCATGACCAGCAGTTGAGTGAGCTAAATCAGGTAATATTTTAAATACGACATGACATGACAAAGAGTCCCTTGTATTTTCTTTTACATATTTTTTGTTATTATAAAATCTTGTAAACCTGGTGTTCATAGGCATGATTCACTGACCTGCTCATTGAATTTGGGCAGTCATAATCAAAAAGTCCTGCAGAACATCATTGACAAACTGGTCTAAAATGAGACCACAAGATTGCCTAGCTTTTTATTTCCAATGAAATGCATGTCTGCCAGAAATGAAGGATGAGGTTCTGGTTGTCCTGAAGTTATTACAAGTGGGAGATTATACAGACATGTATGGTAGTGATGAACAGAGATCAGAGAGACCAGAACATCAAGGGGAAGGAGAAAGGGGAATTAGGAGATCAAAGATTGTAGAGAAACTGGAGGGAGAGTTGGCTTTGTCTTCTCTGACAAAAAAGGTGTGGTTTTTGTAGTGAAAAAACTAACAGTAGCGTCAGGTTTTTTTGCTGTAGAAGACAACAAAAGCTCTGTAGCTTTTACTGTGATGTAGCTGAACAAGTTCAACTGCAGAAGTGAACTGTAACACCTCTGTCCCTTGTCTCCCTTTTTACTTAACAGTAAGTTTTTAATGAATCAACAGTGAAAAAATTACTCTGAATTTCTCTGTTTCATTTCATTGAACACTATTCAGAGATGAAAAGCCTAACAATAAAGAGCAGCCTAGCTTGGACAAAAATGATGGAGTCTGATTTTCATACTAAGCAACATTTGACACCACAGGAAGGACTCAGACTATCAAAAAAGCACATAGAGAGTAATATCTGGAGAGGATAAGGCACTGAGGGTTGTGCAGTATGAGATAGCAATTTATTTCCCTCTGCCACCAATTTGCTTTGTAAATGTTGAAAACTCACTTTTCCTCTCTGATATGTTTTTTTCTTGTTTCTTAAATAATCACAGAAGAGCACAGTTATTCATTAATTCTTCTCTTAATCTTTCATTATTCAAGAAAAGAGCTTACTGAAACCTAAGGTCAGATCTCTTTAATATTGGCTATTTATAATTAGGCAGTGAAAGCCATACCTAAATATTTAAAGCAGTTTGAGATGTTGATTACCCATAACTCCCAATGGAAATATACACTTTATTTATAAGAAGCCTAGCGAGAGAATGAAATCTGTGTATTTTTGGAGGTTTTGAAAGAGTATGTCAGAAAAGTGTCTGTCCAAAATGGTTCAGGTACAGTTGATTCTGATTCCGATCAGAAGTATTATTCCGGGACCATTTTTTTATTATCTTGCACTTCTTGGATTTCACTCAAAGATGTGCCATTAAATGCCTAAATGTAGTACTCGAGTTTTAAAGACACTTTGTACAAATTAAAGCTTTTATATACTTTCTCATATAAAATTAACTGAGACTTTGAGGAAACATGTCTACAATTTCCCCCATCTCATCAGTAGTAGAAAAGGCTTTGTCAGAAAGCTTTGTATAAAGAATCTGTGAGAGCACCCTTATGCTGGGTCATATCCTAAGTTTCCTTTATCATACAAGTTTCTGTAGTAGTAATTTGCACAACATGAGTATTTGCATGATAGTAGATCCAGCAAGAGTAGAATTTCTCATGCATGAGTTACATTGGAAACAGTAGCTTCAGTTTGGTGAATTATTTCAGTTCTGTTAAATTTTCATCTACAAATGTGTACTGGAAGCCAACGTATCTACTACCAGGTTCTTGTTACTTTCTAGAGAATGTAGTATAAATTCTCATTTTTAGTACCTGAAAATTATTAAGAGAAAAACTTCCTCACCCCCAAAGTTAAAAAGCAATAGTAATACAGCCAAATTGTAATAACTTTATTTTCTGGTCTTCAGGATAGACCTCATAGTAGTATCCTCTTAAATTCACAGCAAAAGAATGATTTTTTTTAATAGAGTAAATTTTCCTCTAGGATTATGTGTTTAACAGATGTCTACTGTATACTTTATCTAGGGAGTTGATTCTTTGTTTAGTATAAGTAGCATTGGGATCACAGTAAAAGAGAAGGCTAGCCTCCTTTGCTGTCTGCAGACTAGATTGCCTTAAGAGACATTGAGACCAGTAGAGAAAAAAGAAATTACACTGATCCAATAGATATACTGCTGAGAGGATTCTATTATATTCTTACCTCAGACATTGTACCACCATTAAATTCACACTTTCAGGCCCTGGGAATCAGGTCAGCATGACAGAGAAGTTTGGCTAAAATGAATCTGCTATATTAGTTTTTGTGAAAATGATTAAGCTCTGCAGGTTCAAGATCAGTACTATTTTTCAAGCAGTCATTGTTTCAAAGCTAGGCAAATAAACCCTAATATAAAAGAGAAAATGATAGGGAGCCAGACAAAGATGAAATTGAGTAGCAGAGTAAACAAACTACCTGAATACATGATCTCAAGTAGAAAACAACACAAAGTCATTCATTTGGCACAGTTAAAAATCAGCTGGCAGGCAGATTTTTTTTTTTTTAAGTATTTTAAGTAGACTGCCCATCAAATAAGCATAATTATAATCAAAATTCTTACAACGTTCTCAAAATTCCTAAAGGCAATCAGCTCCACTCAAATTAGTAACTTGGATAAATCACCATTAATTAGCTAATATAAGCCAGCAGGTGGTTTTGAGCCCAGAGAGATTCCCTGGTTATTTAAATTATGTATACTATACTACACCAAAGATAGAGTAAGTGAAAGGGGAACAACAGGCACAAGTCTGTTAAAAAAAAAAACAACCAACAACAACAACAACAAAACACAAAAAAAACCCACAACAACAACAAACCAAAACAAACAAACAAACAAAAAACTGTTTAGGGATGATGCTCAGCTAAAGTCTTCTCCAACTCCCGCATCCTGCCCAAAGGAATACAAGGCAGCTTTGACCCTCAGCTCAGATAATATAATCCAGGAATTTTCTGCATAGTTCCTATTTCAACACTGAAATATATGCAGGAAACAAAATCTGCATTGGAAGCTTGCTTGAATAGGTTTGTTCTAAAGATATTGTGATTACTAGAGGATGGACATAGCAGTGACTATGTTTTATAAAAATGCATCATTGAAGCCACAAGGATAGCCTTGTCAGCATACACATTAATCACAAAAACAGGGGGCGATTCTTTTTTGTGAGCTTTTGGTAGGCACCTCCTATAAATAAATAAAATAAAAATTACATCATTTTAAGAGATTAATGTCCAATCTTCTGTGACCAATGCTGTCATGCTCAGTTGTGGACAATAACTGTTAGGAACCAAACTGAACACTCTTACACTAGTACAGCAGAAGAAAATTAGAATTTTTTGAAATACTGGTACCGATAACTTCATGAGATCCAGAGATTCTTTGAAAAATCTGACCCAAATCTGCATGCAAATCTGTTGGCTTGCAATAATTTCTATTTGCATGGTGTGTTACCCTAAAAATCCCAGAGACTGCCATAAAATTTTGTCATAAATTACTGCCACCCATAAGCCTTATGCTTGGCGGTCATACAAAATTGAGGCTCAACTATATTTTACAGTCTTTGATTGAAGCTAATGACATTGTGTGGGAGGAAACAGCAAGATCAATACAGATATTTGTATTTGTCCCAGTGATAGTATCTCTGAAGGTCTGGACTGTGTTGCAGTAACAGTACTCTAAAGGATTAAAAATCCTGCCAGGTTTTACTGAATGATGCGCAGGTCTGGTAGTAATATTTAATCCCAATGTGTGCTCTTGGATCATCCATGCTTTTCACGTTAATCAACTCAGTGTAATGCTCTGTTTGCAAAGAACTAAGACTGCATATTGCATTGTATTACCGCCTTTGTGTCTGGCAGACTCATTGCTGGCATATACTTCGTGCTGGATGACGTATTTTGATGAACTTGTTTTCATACATTTATGCAGGTTTCTAGTCTATCACATTTTTTTTCAATGTAAATGATAAATGTATTATAAACATATTATCCAAGAATTATTTAGCATTTCCATTTAGACACAAGTTTCTATAAATTGAGTCTGTTCAATACTAGAAAGAATAGCATAGGAAGAAGGGTTTTTCATTGCCATATTATAATCCAAATCCTGAAGTCCTTATCATTTTGCTTAACAGAGAAAACATGAAGCCTGTAACTACCTAAGTCCTCCCCACTTCCGCAATAAAAACTTAGGAATCGGGCTTATTCCACGTAAATAGGGAGTCAAGGTGGTTCCCGAGTTATTTGAACAGTGTAGCATTGTCAAGCCTCAAGACGTGTTGCAAACTCCTGTGCAGTCTTCATAACAACATTTCAATTAAAAACAATATTCTGTGGACTATTTCCCATGGCCTCATAGACCAATGCTTCCTTAGTGGATCAAAGTCCCTCACAGAAGAGGACAATAGATATATAATAATTGAAAGCATGAAGATAGGTGCACACTGTCAACTTTCCAGCTGTTGACCGAGACTCTGTTAAAAGATGATACAGACTAGAGCTTTATTCATTTTCCTGCGGACTTCTTTACCCATCGCCAGTCTCCATAGTCCCACCACAATTGCTTTAGGTCACTCTGCGAGGAATGAGGGAGCCTGAGCAAAAGCCAGTGTGTGTGCGTGTGAAGGCCTGGACAGCACAAGAGTTTGCCAAATTCGAGGGCAATTTTTCTTCATTTTTAAAAGGTTTTCTCAACCTTTGCCCTAGCCTTTCACTCTTTCACTGAAAAAAGAGAGTTAGGGCATAAGCAATGATTTCAGAATGTATCCTCAGTCAAATGCAAAATATGTAAAAATGGTAACAGCCATAACTAATTCAGTAGGTAAAATTAAGTCCATGTATACACAAAAGTAATATCACTAGTTTTTAAAAAATATGTCCTGCATTGTATTTTAAACTACCTTAAAAAGTCTTTTTTTCTGGGCATGGTATAGAAGTATGCAACTGTTCAGGGAAAAAAAATGCAGACTTGTTGCTCAATACATGCAACAGTGCCCTTTGATATCTTTTTTTGGACTTTGTAATAATGCTGTGACTACTGCTGTTCACAAATATTTTATTTATAAAAACTATCCTCCCACAGGGCTGCTGCAGATGATCTGCAAGCTGAAGACTAGCCTGTAAGCTCCACTCACTCTAGGAAATGGTGCTTCTGTTTTTAAATATCAGTGCTTGGGCTGGGATTTTTAGTAACTAGTAGTGTGCTCCCAATTTCAGTATACAGAGCAAGGGATCTAGCTCTCGGGTAAAGTGTTGAGATAATAGTTTAATGTCCAGCCTTTCTATGACAATGCTGTTATGCTCTATTGTTGATAAAAACCATAGAAAAACAGTCTGAATGCCTTTACGTTAGCACAACAGGTAGAATTAGTGTTATTTTTGCAAGTAAAAATAGTCATCCGATATATTGGAAAGATCAGCACTCACAAACCATCATTTGTTAGCAGCTTTTGAATGGAAGCCAAATAGGCATTAATGCTCAGAAAATGTCAAGTTTAATAGAATGAGTTTTAGTGGCCAAAGATATGAAATTTAGAAAGTGATGAAAACACTGGAATAGTGTTTCGCAGAGGCAAGTTAAGTCTGATTTCATACAGCAAACCATTGGAAGAGTTCCTATGTAGGTTTTTTATGTTAACCCTTCTCTAATCTCCACCATTAGAGATCATGCTTTTCTAATAGTAACATGATATACTGAAAAAATGACTGTAGTAAGCCAGATCAAGGGTCTGTCTAGTCTGGTATCTGTCTAGCAGTGGCTAATAGATTAGGAAAAAATATAAGAATAGGAAATTTGGAAGCAATACTTCTGTCTGGTATTCCCTCCACATCTTCAGCAGCCTGCAAGTTAGGGACTTTCTGAAGTTGTTGAATGTAGATCCTACTATATTTAATAGGCTTTAATGTACTTGTCTATGAACTTGTCCAGTGTATTTCGAACTGTTGCATACCTTTGGCAGCCAAGACACCTCATTGAATTTCACAGCTAAAAAATAGCTTCCTTGAATCTGTCCTTAGCCCGTTGTTTTGCAATTTCAGTTGTTGCCCCTCAACTTTTGCTCCATGAGAAATAGTGAGTTATCATTTCTTACTCCTTTTCTTCATGGCGCTCATGAAAATACATACATCTCTATATCCCACCATCAGTCATCTTTCTATCAAGCTGAAGCTTGCAACCTCCCCATGCATAAAAGACTCTTTTCCACATGTGCATTAATCTGTATTATCAACACTGAATTTTATCTGATGCTTTATTGCCCAGTCACAAAATCTTTTTGAAGTTCTTTAAAGTTTTGATTTTGTTTACCCTGTGTAATTTTGTATCAGCAGTAGATTCTGTCACTTTGCTGTTCACTAACGCTTCGTGTTCTTTTTTTAAATGTTTAACTGTACAAATTCTGCCTTAGATCCCTGTTGAATTCACTACTGATCTGTCTTCATAGTGAAAATCAATCCATCTATTCTTACCTTTATTTCCTACCTTTAACTAGTTATTAATCCAGAAAAGATAGCTGAAGCATTCTGGGAATCTAATCAACCAGGTAAYATTCATCCAGATCCTCCTGCATTCCTCAAAAGAACAATAATCTCATGAGACCTCTATAAAAGCTATCTTGATTTCTTTTCCTCATTATAACATTTTAATTCACTTATCTATTGTTACATCCTTTATTAGAGTTGTAGCTAATTTGCCTAGTATGGAAGTCAGATTTTTACTGGTCTGTCCTCCCATGGAACATTCTTGTTTTTAATTAATGTCTTGTTTAGCACTTCATATTATTCTGGTATTGAGGCTGATTTAAGCAATACCTGTGTACGTACGTGTCCTTTAAACCTCTTGAGCAAATACCACTTTCTTGCCTGATTCATTTCTCAGTTTGTTTTAATCCTCCTCCAATGGTGTTTCAATTTGGGACTGTTCCTCTCACGCTTACCTAGAAAATGAAGATGCTGATGTAGATCTCTGCTGGAGGTCTTCCTTAGTGACCACCAACCCAAGAATACATTTCACCTTTCTGCTGTTATCTTTTATTCCTAAATTCTAAATTCAAATAATCCTTATCAAATTGACATAGTCAAGACCTACATTTAAAAGAACAATGCATAAAAGTATGTAGGTAAAAGTGTAACCTTAGATTCATATTATATAACCTTTTTCTCTTAAGGCCTTGTCTGCAGATGTAAGGCCTCTTTGCTTTCAAGTTAGTTAAGTAGCATCATAATGCAATATTAAAAAAAAAAAAAAAAATCCAGACAGATATCTTTTTAAGCTTGCTGGTGTAAGCTCTGCATACAATGAAATACTTAGTGCGTGTTCCAAATCCCACTGTAGTTAGCAGAGTGCATACACACACACGATGAATAAACACCAAGTTAGAAGACCTTTTAAATTAAAGGATAATGTTGACACAAGCAGACTTTTTTTTATGAACTGCCTCATTGGTAGGTTTAGGTCAGGAACTAAAAGTAGTGAAGTTTTGAAGAAACCCTAAAAATAAAGCATTAGGGACTCCTGTTAAGGTAGGACTTAATACTTCAATGAACAAGATTATATTATGTGAATGCTACAGTTGGACTATGATCCTAAAAATTCGAGGGTATTGATTCAACCTTGTAAACTGAAAAACTGAAAAATCAAGATTCTCAGGCACTCCCTGATGCCTGATTCAGTGATTCAGTTTTGGGAGAGTAGCTTATTATTCCCTTCATAGCTCCCTTATATACAAGATAGTCATTTATGGTCTGTTTTAAGACTATTGAGGATCTAGTTGGTGTGTTTTTAATTTCTCTCCCCCCCTCTTTTTTTTTTTATATAACATCTTCAGAAGTGAGGTTCAACCATAATCTTAGTATAGTTGGGGATAGATAGAATACAAGTATAGTTTTAAGATTTTGAATTCCCTTGGTGACTTGAGTGCGAGGTAAAAACCTTGACCTAACATATTGCAGAAAATATCTAGCTGTACAAAAAATGTTTCATTAGAATCACCAGGTTTCAGTTGCCATTAATGGAAGAATTCAGTTCAGATTATTAAAATTACAACCATTTAGTACCAATCCCCCCACTGGTTAATGAAGAGACTTGTGAAGTTTTACAAAGTCAGGATTCAGTCCAGACCTGAACCACTAGTTTGGCAGTGATGCAGCTCACATTAAGTTGTTTGTTTACCCTTACCATTGGTGAATAGATATTTCCTTAGCAAACGTATTATATACAAAAAAATTAATTAGCATTGTCTTAATAAATTTAGTTGTCCATAAACAGATTCAGAACTCTTCAAAATAAATCCCTCACATTTCATAATTCCAGCGTCTCTACTAAAACTACTTTTAAAATGCCAGTAGCTGTAGTCTCTATTTATTTGTAAATCCTTTGTGTGTGTGTGTGTGTAATTAAACTTCAGAATAAGTTATAATAAAATGCTCTGTTTTGTTACAGCATTACTTAAAAGCTCCCAGGGAACTGAGTTGTAACTATTGCTCTCTGTGACATGTTTTTCCTATAAAATAGGAAAACCAATTTTATACTAAACTTGCCTTTTCATATAATTATTAATTGTGAAGCTTTTTTGCCATTACAAACAATAATGTGAATGTAAATATATCAAAAAGATGTGTATTTGAGAAGCCTGTACTTTTAATATAGGTGAATTTACTTAGTGATCTCTAAACTAACAATGTCCTAGAAGACCACAGAATGATTCCTCTTTCTGAATTTCACTTAGACATCTAGAATAATGAATAGTAAGAAAGACTGACCAAAATTCAGAAGTGATTTAGCTAATGTGCAGATGTGCCTCCATGGATGTAGTCGTTCTGGTCTGAATCAGGTAACATTATCAATAACATAAATAACACATCAAAATGAGACATTCAGTTGTGCTTCAAATCAAAGTCTCTTGGTCTGTGCAAGTCACTCGCATATTGCTGGCATTTGGTACTGTCTAATCTGATCTTTCCCTTTCACAGCTGTACCCAGGTGTTACAAAGAACTAAACTTAGACTTAATCCTTGTGGAACTTTCCAAGTAAGGGGGCGGGTGCTGGGATTATGTTACTCTAGAAATGCCCACTTTTGCGAAAGATTCAAACTGTGTTAAAAGTCTTACTGTTGACTTATTGTGGACTCCATCCATTTTGTTGAGATGAGACAGCAATTTTTGGTAGTGTCAAATGGTGATGAGTGGTCCAAAGGAACAACTTTTCTGTCTGTCTTCTATGTGTTGATAAAAGGAAATCTGACCTCACTGCCTCACAAGCCATTTTGGTTCCATGTCTTGGCTTGAATTTATACTGTACCAAATCTCTAAGAGTAGCTTCTACTTAGAAATTCCTTGTAGTAAGTCTTTGAATATGCCATCTTATGCCAAGTTAAGAAGAGGTTTTGGGGAGAATAGTACTTGGCTACAAATGATGTATGCAGGATGAAGGTCTTTAGTGTCAGTAAAAAATAGAAGAGAATATTTCTTTCTTGAAGAGGTATTGCTTATCTCATCTGCACTCAGGAAGGAGTAAAGCCATACAGAATTAAATACCAATAATGGTATGATTAGTGTACATATCAATAAGATGCACAAATTGGTACTTAGATTTGGATTAGTATTAGAAAACTAATTATTGTGAAAGTTATTTTATTTGCATATTAAACAATTACATTAATGAAGAATACTACTGTTAAAACAAATATGTAGTTGAAGTTCTTACCCAGAAGTCGAACACACAAAAACTAACACTGACTTTATTTTCTATTCTTTCAAGTAAACAAACTTGCAGATAGGTTCAAAATATTTAATTTAATTACTATTAAAATTGAAGTCAGTGACTAGAAAGGGCATCTAGTGAAAATGTGCATTGCAGCTTACCCTAAAGGAAGAAATATTGAGCCGATGAAAGCAACCTATAGAGAATGTGAAATAACAGCCAAGTGCTGGCATTTTAGGAATGTCTGTTCATAGATGTGCAAGTTTTATTTCACATTGTCCTCACCCTTCTCAATAAGAATGACTGATAGCTTCACTTTGTGATTTCCCAGCTTTTAAGAGTCTATTTTTATTTATTTTTTATGACCAACCTTACACTTGTTAAATGTAATTTTTGCTTTATGTAACATAAAAAAGAGCACATCTGCAGTATGCTGTCCCATGAATTAACAAGAATGACTGGACATAAGACAAGAAATCCTTTAAAAACATATGTTCACATTAAATATCTGGGCTATCTCACTGAAGGAGGTCTTATGGGGTCATTTTTGATGCAGTGCAAGTAAACCATTTCTGTTCTTCTGAAATAGTTTCTTTCAGGTTTATATTGAGCTTGTATAAAGGCACATTACATAAATAAGGGCTTAGTTTGTACATTAGTCTTTTACATCTTGGATTCTTACTAAATCCTTGTTTTTACCAACTTGATGCTTAAGAGATATTGATTTCTGCTACACGTCTATGGTGTTTATTTTGATATGTCTGGGATTAAAAACAAAATTAACACGCATAATCAATTTTCTTAGAATTAAAAAGGGCGCTTTGGTACCTTTGGTTACATTCTTCTGAAAAAAAAAGGATAGTAAAAGAGATGTGATAATAAAGGGATCGATTTATTCAATCACTGGGTATAAAAACATTAGCCCTGGGAAAGAGCCTTCCTCTAAGAGCTTTAGCTGCCCAGTCTCACTTGTGTGGCACAAAATAATTTGCATTTTTAGAGAAATTTCATGTGAGCTCTAGTGAAACATGAATAAATTGCTTTCTTTTCCTCTTTTTCTGATTTTATAAAGCTGAATCCATTAGGGGCTGAGTCAAACTGTAATGAGAGAAAGGCAACAACTGAGATGATGGAAACCCTGGATTAGATTTCTTAGTAGTCCAAGCCCAGCTGTCATGGCCTACGTGTCAAGTTAGTGCTCTTTGGGGAGGCCCGAAAGTACATGTGAATATTTTTTTAACAGCTGTGTTACAACAGGTCTCTAAAGCAGCTAAGAATTAAACAGAGAAGCAAAGATTARGAATTAAACAGAGCCACAGCAAGCAGTTCACCAGAGAGATTTGCAGTYAGGCAAGTAAACCTTTCCAAGACTGTTAGCCCACTGCCATCTGCCCGACAGGCTTGCATGTGACGCGCCGTGCTCCCTTTGTGCACGCCTGAGTTTATGTGATTGCTGAAGATGCGTGTAAAGGGTACGGTTGTTCGTGTTACTGAGTGCACTGGCCTGGCGCTGCTGTAGCACAGTCTGTCGAGTTCACCACAAACCAATGCTCAGTTTAAATAAAGCCTCTGCGAAAGGTTGGCATTTTTATTCTTTCATATTACAAATATTTTCTTAGCTGGTTCATAATATAATAGGTACAATCTAAACAGAACCCAGAAGAAGCCAAAGTACGGTTTCTAGTTTTATGCCTAATGAATGAATTTGCACACCAGGATCAAACTAGGGCTCTGCTATTGGAAGAAGGGCAGTCTTCAAGATTTGTGCCTGTGAAATATTCCTTCTGATGGAACAAGGCTTTGCTTGAAGACTCTTAAACCTCCAAGCAGGGGTGTCTTATTATAATTTATAGCAAGAAATTTTGTCTATTATACCTTGTGAGCTTTGTGATGAGGTTGGAACATGATTTCATCAGAACATACAGATTCCAGCTCAGATTTTAAGGGGAAAGCTGCACAGCTATTGTTTTTATTGGGAAGACCTGCTATCCTATCAAAGCATCAAACGTTCATCTGAGTACAGTCTGGTGTTAAATTATCAAATTACTGTTACCCAGAGTCTTCTACCTAATGCTTGGAATTTATCCAGCTTCCAAAGAGACTCTCACTTTCTCCCATGAAGGGGATGATGGCACAGTCAAGGGGTCCCCAGGTCTGTAGCATATTCAGATAGCTGAAATCATCATAAGTTCCACATTCACTTTGTGAATTTGGGGAAATTGTCATATTTTCAAACCTATGTTAATTTCAAAACAGGTTTCCTGAATTGTGAGAACAGTTTAAAAAAAAAAAAAAAAAAAACTGCCAGAATCCCTCTCAGACTTGCGCCTTGGGGAAAAATTCTTTCCTTATTTCTCAGCTGGTGACTTCGCATGATTTACCACATCTTAGGAAGTCATTTCAAACTGGCAGCAGCTGTAACTGAAATGGTTCCTGCCTCCACTTCCACTGATGCCTTTGTGAGGGACAGGACTGAGAGTCAAACCTGCCCTTAACAGTCTAACCTATGGCAGCAACACAGAAATAGCCCTGTTTCTTTTTCTCCCCTTGCATCGTGGTTGGGGGGAAGGTCCAAAAGAAACCAGATCACCTGTCGCTGCTCTCCTTCCCTCAAGCCTAGAAGTCCATGCCTCCCTTCAGCCTCACTAAGTCTCTGCTACACTAAGAGTATCCGGTGGTGGTTCTCATCTCAGCCTTGTCACTGCAGTCGAGGAGTGGAGTGGCAGGGCGACATCTTTTACTTTATGAAGACATTTGTTTGCCTGGTGGATGTTTCTAAGCTCTGCTGTTCCTAGAGTAAAACAATGTGATTGGTATGGCATAATTCAAAGTGAATTTAAAATTACTGAAGTCAAATGTTTTCTAAAAAGACCTGTTTTGAAGCAATTTGGCAAAGCTGACATAACCATGCTGACTTCAGTGAAGCTGCATTGGTTGCATCACTTGAGGACTGGGCCCAGACTAGCCAGAGCATTTATTTTTAAATTCTAGCTTCTACTGGCACGTTCTTAGAAATCTCTGTAGTTCTATAACTTTCTAAAGTAGCTCACAAGTCTTATGCTGACTGCTAATAAAACAGAAAATCCATTTCCATTTTTCAGTGTAACCTTTTTTTCATGTGAATCTATTTCTCATCAAAAGAAGCGGATGACTGGCCTGAAAGCTGGAGTTCTCTACTTATCTGTAAAGACGGAAGAAGACAACCAGTGGCCTTTCAAGTTGTCCCATGTTGTCTGAAAGAACATGGCCATAAATCCAAAAACTAAGAGGGAGAAACCCAACACTCAGTGTTGCTTTGACCAAGAGAAGTATTGTTCCCAATGCCTGGTGAAGAGAAGTAGGTCTGATCTCACTCTGTTGGTAAAATCAGCAAGGAAAGCTAAGACAAAGAAGCTTCTCCAAAGTGTCCGTGGGAGAGGTATCTCACATAGCATTATATCCATGTCACCACATGTGAATGCAAGGACCCTGCATAAACCTGGACCTTAATTTCCAGCAGCTGTTTTTTTGTTGGTTTTTTTTTTTTTTAAGAGAGAAGTAGGAGCACTTTGCATCAATCTTAGAGGAGGACTTTAGCTGCTACAGAGAATKATATTCTCCCCAGAAAACCTCTGTCACAAGAAAACTGATACTTCCATAAGGAATTCTGTATCTTCTTTTTAAAGAACATAATCTTCCAGATGCTCCCCCTACATCTCCTTAGCCAGAGAGGATGCACTCATGCCTAAGATGCATTAGAAGATGTAAAACTAAAGTCAGATAAGGAGGAAAAAAATCTCTCTGGCATCCTTTTTTTTGTAGCAGATGCATTGCTGGATTTTCTCTGCTTCACTGGCTTCAGTTTCTGTACCCAGAAGATACCTTTGGCTAAGCTCTTGGAAGACAGTTCCCCAGGCAAAAAAAAAACACTTTATAGAGGCCTGAGATGATAAAGAGTTTGTGAGCCACCAGGCAGAGTAGTCACTAGAGATGCTGAAATAAAGAAGTCTCAACCATGAAGAAGTACTCTTGCATATAATATAGAAGAGTAGGTAAGCCTTTAGAGGCCAGAAAACAGCAGAGCCAAACCAGAACATAAAGAATGAGATCTGCAGAACAAGAAACTCTCAACAAAATTACATAGAGCACTCATGTCAAAATACAGAGATAAAAGCAAAAAGAACTAAAATCAGAGATACTTCTAATCAGAGCAGTCTGATACTATATTTGAACCTCAGTATGCTAATGGCATATAATTAAGCAAGAGGAAGTGTTTAAGTAATCTGAGCTTTCCAGCTTTCCCTCCCTTTGGGACACCTTTGAGGGACCTGAATTTCAGAGAAAGGGGTGCTAAGCACTCTCTGACAGCCAGATCCTTTGAAGACACATCAAGCTGCATATTCAGAAATAAATATCACACGCTACCAGTGATTTAAATACTGAGCTCCTCTGTTCAGTGACATATTTTGCTCAATGGGTAGAAGATGGTGTTTACAAAATGCAGTTATGAACTGTCCTGCTATCCTGTCTTGCAGTTTTTAATAGGGCCTTTACAAGTACTTAATAGACTTAATGCAGTATGTCTATATGAGTAAAGGAAAAGGTATGAGGTTTTATATGTAGCCATGCAAAAAGGCTGCATAGTAAGTGCATAAAATAGGCTCTCAAGCAGAGTATTTAAAAGTTTTACAGGTCAAGGACTGTAGTGATTTGGGGGAAGACAGCAAGAATTTTTCAGTGTACTGATTTGGGGATGAATTGGTCTTAGAATCATCGCTATGCCTGAAATCTGTGTTTTCACATCTGCTGTATTGTAATTATTTAGTGAGCACCTGATATACCTTGCTTTGCTTTAAAATGAATGTAGCGATGATGATTCTGCACACAAATTGGGAACAAATGTGCTGCTTCTGTTATGATCATTATGTTGTCTGAAACATCAGTCCACTTACTGCTTCTTTGCCCTTTGCAATGAGATTAGTTTTCATTCATAACTCTAAAGATGTGTGTTAAAAAGTTCTGTGCATATATCATTAAGATATACACATTTTTGTAAAAGCCTATAGGAGTATCTTTAAAAATGCTGGCAAATGTTCTCCAGGACTGTACAATACCAGTTCTGTGAGCAAGATAAGGATTTTCTTTCATAAGGATTTCTAAGTAGCTTTTGGGCTCAATCTTCAGTGGTGGCTCATGGTTCTCAGCAGAGATAGAGGTAGTGGAAGTGGTTTTATACTGCTTGTATGTTCTCTCCTCACCAACTCCTCAGGGTAGCCAAGGGTGAGTTTGGCTTCTGCCACGAGAGCGAGCAGCCCCTCTTTGTTCAGAACTTTGCTTTCTTGGGAAGTTCCCCCGGGGCTTGTCCTGTCTTTAGGAGAGAGCAAGTAGGTTCCAGTTGTGATCTTTATTCTGCATCTGGGTGGGGGGAGAAGGAAAAGAAACCCTTCTCTGGGCCTTCTGGGAATTCTCCTTTGCACTGTGCAAACCTTGATTAACCAGCTGGGCAGATGCTTAGGCTGCTTTGTGTTGCTGGAAAACTTTGCCTTCAACTGAGAAAGTTTCAAGATACTGAATCTGAAACATTGTTTCCTTAATTTCTCCCTACCTTGGGTTGGAGTAGAGCCAGAGATGAGATGCTGTATTGAAACTTTAAACTAATAGTTTGGATTTCATCTAAAATTTGTTGACAATAAAGGTAAAAACTATAAACTAGAAACAGGCTGCTATTTTGTTTAGGTTTCTTCATGTTTGAAGTCATCTTCTTGATGACTGTTTTTCAAAGCTGATTTTTCTGTGTCACCAAAATTTGTGTAGAATTTTTGTGACGTATCTCTAACTTCCAGATACACAAAAGACACGGTGTCATATTTTGGACTTGAGAAAATCCCTTTTTTCTACCTACAGTCAACAATCCGACCTGATAGAGCTGTTATTTAAAGTTGATACTCAACAAATGGTTTGTGCAAAAGATGCTGCTATTCTATCTTGTCACAGACTAGTGTATAATTTTCACTATGAACAGAACTGAAAAATGTAAGACCAAGAGAGATTTCCATTGTTGTACAAATGTCTGGCACATGACCAAACTATGTGAGAGAGGAAGATTAACTTGTCTGAGGACTGTTGAATATGAATAAGTAAACAATGGAAGTTATTAGGCAGGGAAAAATTCATATTCCCATTAGGTTTTCTCATCCAAACCAGAAAAACCTTGCACTTTCCTTATAGTGCCACAGTCTGAGTAGGCTCTTTAAAAGCATATAAAATAAATTCTGCTTCTCATTCATAAACTTACCCATCTGTGAAACCTTTATTCAGAGAAACCTACCTGCTCAAATGCTTGCTGTAGTTCATTAAAGGCTCCCATTTGTACTCATAAAGACTCATTCATTGCCCTGAATAATATATATACGGTATACTGAAAAGAGAACCAACTCTCGCTTTTACAATCTAAATTAAACAACTTTGTCTAATATAAGAAGCACTGTCTCATTTCTAACTAGGCCATAAGCCCTAAGGGTCTTGTATGTGTGCATTTATTTATTTATTTTTGCCAAATTGTCCTATGAGGATCTGAAAGCTAAGTGAACCGAGCTGACTAAATTGTTTCTCTTTTTCTGCCTGCTTAGAAAGACTGAAGCAAGCCGGGCACAATTGTATTGAAGCAAATACTTGTCCATAAACTTATTCTAAAATGCAATTGGATGCTTTCCTGTCCTTTTCTCCGTCCCACCTTCTAACCTTTCTAATCTTGAGAGTTCACCTCTATTATATGTGGCTCTTACAAATGCCCATGATTAATAACTACTGTGATTCATTAGCCTGTGTTGTTGGTATTGTTTCCCCAATGGGAGCATTTGCTATCTAGGGGTAGTCCATGATTACTCTGCCTTGTGGAACAGTAAGATGCTTTCAATCTAATGCGCTGTCCATGTTTTAGCATAAAATAATATTAAGGCATCCACATAATGGAACCGTCTGAAGATCCATTTTATTAAGCACTGAAAGAAAATGTATGTGTGTTTGTATGTGCAAGGGAAACATAATCAGCAAATCTTTTTCACCAGAAACATAATTTCAGTAAGCGTTTCACGTAAAGACGCAGCTATTTTGAGGTATAGTTCTTTGGATTTGAGGTTGAAAAAATACTCTGTAGCCAATATCTTACCTGGTACAATTAACTTACTCAAATTATATACAGCCTATTCAAAGTAGGAAAAATAGGAAACAGAGGTAGATTTATTGTATTTATTCCATTTTGCGGGTATTTATTTTAAATGCAATCTACCTTCAAGTACAAAGCTGTAGTGCTCTTAAAAGATTACTGTTGCAAGTTACTTCACATACCTTAACAGAGCATGTAACCTTTTTACATTATATGATCAACTTTTTGACAGTGCAGGGCCAGCACAGCTAATGGAATAATAGCCTGCAGGGTCCAGCTAAATGATATACGAATATAATCAACCTTTGTGATGACTATTCAAAAGTAATCCCTTTAGCTTTCAACTGCAACATATATTTCAACCAGGCAAAGCCGTATGAAGAAAATCTCTGCAGACTCCACTGATACAATATGGCCTTCATATCCCCACAGTGTGTTTGCTGCTCACAGTGAGTTTTAAATTTAAGGTAATGGCTACTGTATATTCATGTGAGCATAGAACAATACCTTTGATTTGTTGGAGAAATGTTACATTAGCTACCAAGGGCCCTATTCAGTAAACTTTGACACAACCCTTATATATGGTATACTGCTTATTCTAAATGGAATATGCCTGATAAAAATGCTTTGCATGCCCAAATTGTACAAATTCATTAATCTTTATATTCATAAAACCTCCAAGTACAACTGCCTCCATGCCAAGTGAACCTCGTCAGGATACACGGCTAAACATGTAGGCCCAATCTGCTTTTAAAAAAGCATTGCATCCATTTTCATTTATCAAGACGGAAAAGAAGTAGGAAGATCTTCTACAAGTGTGGGACGTGCATGTTGTTGGCAGTCATATTATTTGCTGCTGTATATTTATTCCTACTCCATTATATCATTCTACAGATTATATAACTGAAAACAGCTGCATGACCTTTAAAAATACAAGTGATTTTTAGATTACAATAATGGGTTGTATCTCATCAGCTGCATTATGCCAACTTGGTAATCTAGCATACCCTGCCAAATCATGGGGAGGGTGTAAAGAATATGGTGAGATAGTCTTGCTTTCTCTCTCTCCCTTTCGTGACAAAAGTACAGTATTGGCTAATAGTGAGTCTGAATACGTGGAATTAATTGTATTAGAGGAAAAGAGAGGTAATGAAAACACTGCATTGCCTTATATTACTACTTTTGTATGTACAATATAGTAACAGTTCACTCACATTAATAGCAGTCGCAAATATGGTCGTTTGCATACGTGTACCTAAATACATGTAAAAACATAACAGCACTGTTGCTGTCTTTTGTTTGAGGTGTTGTATTCTAGGATTTTAGGCCACTTAAGCAAGTTAGCTGTAGTGGAAGAGTAGGAGAGGGTACGGACTTTTCTCCTATTTGTTTGCCATGTCACTTCTTGAGCTCGCAGAAAATTAGGGCACCCTCAGCATCCTGCAGCAGGGAGTTCCAAGGATGAGTTGGCAATGCACAAAGAGCCCCTTCCTTTGTCTCCAAGCCCACCACCTGCTACTTTCAGTATATCCTACCTCATTCTTTTATTGGAAGAGACAGTGAAAAATGGTTTCTGGGTCACCTTCTGCATGCTACTCTCATTCTTACTTTTGTCATCTCCTCAAAATATTGCCTTTCTTTTTTTCAAAGCAGTTTCAGCTCCCCAGAACAATAGTCCTCTGATGATTCTTCATCAGTTCGTGGAGCTTTTCAGTGGAGTTCTTGTTTAATAAAGTTCCAACAGTCTCTGAATAATGCAAAACTTGGATTTGAATGCTTTCCCATCACATGGGCATGCAGGCTCAGGAACACAGGTGTTGCCTGTTTCATTTTCTTTATAATCTTTTGAGAGAATGGTGCCTAAAATTCCTGTCCTCTCTGGAGTTAGTGATCATTTTAGCTTCAGTCTTTGTAGGTGTGGCTTTCATTCTTTTGTATGACTTTTCACTAATTATATTGTGTAAAGGACTAGCAGCTCTGCTTAGCTTTCTCCCAGGAACATAATGAAATATGAGATTTTTAGAAGTGTAACGATCTTTAGATAGACGCATGTAAACAGCAAGAACAGAGATGCCAATTCTAGCTGCACTGAAAATTCGACCAGACAATTTTAATTATATTTTATCAACAGCAGTGATAATATGTCAGGAACATCCTATTATGATTAATTATATTTACATACTATTAATACATATTAATGTTTATCTCTGCATTTTGCGCAACACAATAAGATAGAAGGAGAATGCTTGATGGTGTGATCAGTGGTGGTATATATGTATTATCATTATGAATATGAGATGCTTTTATTGTTCCCAAATAGCACAGGCCAAACAAATGCCAAGAAAACATTTATGGCTCAGTATTCCATCAGTTATCCTTGATATGCTTCATATTTGCTGGGAGGGTAAAACTGTTAATCAGACAATAATAGCTTGGTGTCCAAGTGTGAAGGCAAAAGGCCAAAAGGTGCATGAGAAAAGCAATTTATGCTATAATTCCCCATCTGTCATGTACACATCCCCACCATTTTTTGCATGTGTCAGTGTATGTAAGATACATTGCTGTCAGAGACACGCTTTTATGTGTATTTACTTGCAAACACATATATTGCTATACATACCTAGTCACATTTTGGGCTTGAGTCACCCACCTGTCTTGCACCACTTTTTCAACAATGAGCTTCCACTGGAAAGAGCAATAATGCTACAATGGTGTAAAGCTGTGGTGGGGCAACGTAGTTCAGACCCCTTGTTAGCACTGCTGAATTGCATGAGGCTCTCAGCTGCTTCACAGTTTGAGTTCCTAAGCCAAACTGAGAAGTTACAGACTGTGCAGCTGTAAGCAGAGCACCTTGTATTCAATTAGGTTTTATTAGATTTTTTGTTTAGACATAGTCTGCTAGTAAAGGAATTTCCATTGATGTACTTTAGGCCTGGTTTCAGAAAATGTTACCTGGAATAACTACATTGTTAAATACAGAGTAAACCACTAACGTACATGTTGCCCTCGTACAAAATGAGACTTCATATGATAACTTACACTAATTCTCAGATACTCCTCATAGATTTACTTGTCCTGTTCTTACCTGCATACAACTATGGACGAAGTCCTAGTTGGCAATTATACTTAATAAAAGCCGTGATATGATGAAACATAAATTTTATTGAGTCTTGAGTGGTCCAGTAGTTTGTGTCTGTTCCAAACATTGCACCAGCAGACACACTGCTTTGAACATTATTTTGCATCTCCACCAGAACTGGATTAATGTATTTATTTTGGACATGAATTAAATTAGGATGCCATATAAGCACCATCGGTATTGCTGCGACTGAAAGACAGAGTCCAGTTTTAGGCATCACAGTGCAAAGAGGTAGTGACAAATTGAGGAGGATCCAGCCAAGGATTATACAGAGGTCAGAAAACATGAGCTCCTTTCAAATATTGAAGAGACTGCATTTGCTTAGCCTCAAAAAGAGAAGATTAGAGGAAGGAAAATAGTCTCTCAAGCTATAAGGAGTTATTATAAAAGAGGACAGTGTTCCTTTGCTCTTCATGTCTACCAAAGGTAGAACAAGAAAAAAATCAGCTTAATTTGCAATAAATATTTATCTTCAGTATTAGGGAAGAAACTGAGCTATAAGATTGTGAAGCAGTGGAACAGAGAGATTAGGGATGTTGTGAAACGGCCTTCATCAGAAGCCTTTGAAAATAGATTTGACAAATAGATGTCAGGGATGGACTAGATATATGTGCACTTTCTTCATTTGAGGTGAACCAGATCAGTAGTTCCCAAAATAGGAAACAATCCCCCAGGGATGGTATGGTTGTAACTAGGCAGAGGGAGGTATGTTGCTGGAGAGTCCCTGGGAACAGAGCAGAAAGTGCAGCTAGGAGGTGGGAGTTTGGTGCGGAAATGGAGCAAGGAAGGAACAAGGCTGAGCATCACAGATCACGGGAGCAAAGGAAGCGTGTGGCTGCCAAAAGCTGCGGAGTTAAGCCATTGCATCCCAGCCACCTGCTCTTTTGACCATGTCCCATTAGAAGGACCCTGCTGAGAGGTGGCAGCCTTATTTATCCAACCTCCTCACCCTGCTCTTGCTTTCTGCACTGCTCACTTCTTCCCCTGGATAGTCTACTTACTGCCTGCCATCTTTCAGTGCTGTCTTTGCCATCATCTTCTTCAAATGCAGCTTCCTTGTTGGGTCCCCAGCTGGTCCCACCTGGACCTATCCTGCAAAACCAGCCTGTTTGAGAACTGCTGCACAGGAGTGCAAGAAACAAGAACAGAAATCCCTGTCAGTTCTGTATTTCTAGGATTATATCTTATGTGGTTCACCTCTGTGTTGTCTTAGATTTCCTTCTCTTGTGACTTTTTACTGTATTATATGTTTTTCAAATAAACCTTCTAGGCTTTTTCACTACTAAGAATGTTGTAAGTCTAAAGCACTAATGCCCTTTTTTTTTTTTAATAACAGAACTTGATATAGAAACAAGTGCTTCAAAGCCCCTGTGAGCCTCTTCCAAAGACACCAGTTCTAGATCCTTCCTGGTACAGTATTTGCTCTTAATCCATAGTCTTCATACCAATATGCTGATTTTTGCAAAATGTCATTGATATCAAAATTTAACCTGATTTTGACAGGCAATTGAACATCATCTCTGTTTTACTTTGTCCAAATAACAATATTTTTCCTGCTCATAAATCAAAAAACTCACACTTCCTTCAGATTTTTTACTTGTTTTCCCAGTTTTAGAATTTAATTGCTTTTGATCATGTAATTGCTTTTAATTTACAGAATAAGCCTTTGAGATAGAAACAAATCTATTAACCAGATGCTGAACCCAAATATAAAACATGTAGATATCAAAGTGTATGTATAAACTTACAACATTTGCTATTTTTTTATTTGCTGTTTTTCATTATAGAGAATGCCTGCTTACTTACAGAGAAGCTGATAAATGTATAATGAGTACAGGAAGATCCTTGAAGAGTCATGCAACAAAGTAGGAATTTCAGTAGGAATTTTGTCATTTAAATGGGAGCACAGTGTTGCAGTATAAATATCTGAGAGCTCGAAGTTCTTTTATGACTGAAGTGTGGCTTCAATATGTATTACATGTTTTTATCAAAAATAGCTGGTGTCATTGAAATAAATACAAAAGAAAAAGAGTAATATAGAATAGAAAGTTTGCACTTTGTGCCTCTAATGCTTATTGTCTTCCAAAGTGTCAAGATCCTCCTGTTAAGATATTAAACCTCCTTTATGCCTATTGAATGGGAATCCAAGATGCTCGATGCCTTGTAAGATCAGGTTCTAAATGTGTCTGGAGAGTTTTCTTTAAATCCCAGATTATTGTCCCTTTCAGAAAAAATAAACTGTAAGCTTGATGCCTTATTCATAGGGCTATCAGTGATTTTAGCATCTGTGCTTAACAGTTGCGGTTCCACTGTAACTTGAATAGAATAGATCCAGCCTGGGTGGCACACTATGGTGCAATTTTGATCTAATCTATAACACAGGTTGGACCCAAAACACAACTAAGTTTGTTTAAAATCTGGTTGAGCACACTCATGAAACTGTTGAAAGCCTGTACAATCAAAGCATTTGAAATGCTATTGACGGTCTCAAGTGCAACATCAATCTATAGGCACAGCTGAAACAACTATATTTAACAATGAAAGTGCATCTGGTAGAATATCTGTATGTCACATTTTTAAAATTGAACCCAAAATTCCCCTTTTAGCAAAGCCTGTGTTCATTCACACAATCAGGTAAACTAAAATTCTGCCTAGTTTCTTTTTGATAAATAATCTGAAGCACTGATTTTGGAGTGTGTGTGGAGAATTGTCTCCCATTTTGAGCTGATGAAATTCTTCACAGTGAGTTCCCCACATGACCCACAGCAGTCTGACTCCTGTGGTCTTCACAGTCCTCAGAGGGCATTTTCCAGCTAACATCACTGTTGGCCCGAAGAAGAGAGAGAGGACAGAAGATGGTGGTTATCACTTTGCAAAATATATGTAAAAGCAGGATTTGGAACCTTTGAATTTTATTTAGAAAAATTGATGCAAGCTTTCATAATTTCATGTATTAGAAAACCTGTTCTTTCAAACTACATAAACAAAGCTTTATGAATCCCAATAGTCGACCATTCCTCTCTTTAAACGGAGTTTCCAGATTCAGAGTTTGAGGCAAGGTCCATTAGACCTGTAATCAGTTTTTATGACAGTCTTTGAGCAAGCAATAGCTTTTGCCATGGTAATAACTCAATTCACTGGTTTTCTTCAGGATTGCAATCTGAGTAACTGGTTGACATGTGACAATAGGATTTCTCCCTGTTAAGGTATGGTTAAAATGTATCATTAACTAGCTCTTATTAGACCGTTTTTGATCAAGATGCTGTGTAGATGCAATGTAAATACAAATACCTCAATAATTTTGTTCTTTTACTTAGAGGTCTTTATTGTCTGAACACCAAGCTTATTACAACAATGTTCATTTAGAATGTTTTTATAAGGCTGAAAAGTTGTATGGGAATGTTCCTACATGCAATTATGCAGACACATAAGCATACAAATCTCTTTACTGAGTGTTAAAAAGAGGTAAACATTTTATGAAAACCAGGAAGAGAAACAGGACCATGAATTAAATATAAACAATAACACTATCCAGTTTAGCCCTTATATTTTAATACTATTGCTACRAAATACTAAAAACATTATAAAAACAGCACAATTTTCCAAATAATATCTGAAAATCATATTAATCTGCAAACTCTTCTAATCTTGATAAGTATAGCAGGACTGCTTGTAAGAGRTTGCTATTTTTAGATATTTGGAATTTCTTTTATTAGAATATTGTTGAAAGAAATGGCGTATTTGAATTTATCCCTCATAGTAAAAAAAATATATAAAATAACATAAACCAAGCAGACATTCTAGGAAAGACGATTATCAATTTTTGAAGGGCAAGTTTCTAAATTCTTACGGGTTTTGAACCTCACGTACGTTTCTGCAGTAACTGAACATTCTGTGTATGTGTCCCAAAAGTTATTATGCAGTTATATTAAATAGCATCCATGATCATCACTATTTTTTGCCAGTCTGCACTCGTTACTAAGTGATAACTTTTGTATGCTTGTGAAAAAATGGTCACAAATTAATCCTCTAGAGCATTAGCTCTCCCATACTTTTTAACGATACTTTTTAGTCATAAAGCTTTTAATAAAAATAAGGGGACTTTTATCTGCCTATAATAATGTAAATGAAAGTTGTGTTCTTCAGAGTCAGGAAACTTCAGGAGAAAATTATGTTTATTGAGCTAAATGTACCTGCCTCGCATCCCAGTAACAATTTGTCTGATGAGTAACTATCTGCTGGCAGAACGCAGGCGTTGTTCTGCTCCTTGCAGACTTTTTCAGCGGGAAAACGAAAGCTCTGCTTTCCCCTTCAAATTAATGGCACAAGGAGTTTAGGCAGAATGTTGTTCCATCCGTTATACTTTGGATGGGATCCTGGAATAAACCTCTCAGCTGTTAGAAGCAGTCAGAGGTCCGTGGGTCCGTGGGCAGGCCTCGGTGTAACGCCTCGCATGATCCAGCTGGAAGCACAGCGCTCATTGATACTTGGCTGCAGTATCAACTCAGTGTTTCTTTAGAAGAAAAATCAACACTTTCTGAATTACCAATGCTTTCATCACTTTTCTTTGGTGATCTCTTGTCAGACATAGTCCTGCTCATGAGATCTGCTGAGATCAGAGCTCAAATTAGTGTAATGGAACTTTTGTGCTTTGTCTCTTTACCTGAGAGATGCTCTAATTTCTTTGAGGAGCTCCTCATATGGAACAGGATTATTCTCCACTCTGCCTGGTTCATTATCATTGCAATCCTTCCTCCAAGTTTTTCCAGAAAGCCTCTAATCCCCTGACCCGTAAGACTTTGCAATCAGAAAGGAGGACTCATGAGAGAGTATGAATTGCAGTTGCAAGTTTTCCTGYGCTCTGAGAAATTATAGGCATAGTTGACTTTAATGAAGTTAGGAAAGCAGGTAAATCAATTTAGCCTATAATGCCAGTTGTCCGTTTCAAAACAAAGACTTGTCAAGCATATTATAGAAGATGAATCTTTGAATAGTTCTGAAATGTACTATTGATGTCTAAAATCTACGTCTTGTGGGTGCCTAAGGTATGCGAGACTGGCAATTAAGACTGCTTTTTGAATAGGGTTTTAGTAGTTTCACTGTGGATGTATCAGGTGGTATTGATTAACAATTCATAGCAGAGGGGAAGGTTGTATCTCAGAAAGGATTCTGTTTATAATTATGAAAAGCATGTTTTCTGACCATTAATAGTGTATATCTTGTTAATTATGATGATATATAAGGTATTTCACCTGTGAAGCCATTTAGAAAATTAATGTTTGAGTCACAGAAAGGTCATTGCCATTCTGGAAGGAATCCATTCATCTCTAAATAGGCCATCCGAATATAGACTAAGAAATACACTATATATAATTACCTAGAAATAGATGGAATAAATAAGATTGATGATATGTATTACTAAAGCCACACTTTAGTTTCCTGCTAGGAAAAAGTAGAACGTAACTGGAAAAAACAATAACATACATGTAAAAATGCAAGAAATAGGTCAAAGCCTTAAGTAGTTATGTGAGATTCAGCTATTACAGGAGGTGAGAACTCATCAGCCTTCAGAAGTGGTGTACATCAAGGACTTTGTCCTGAGATTCAGTCAGGTATTTCTGAAGACAGCTCCTACAAAGAAGAGAATAAGGATGAATTTTTTTTTTCAAAACTGTGTCTTGTTTGACAGCATAACTTCATAGTATCTCTATATTTGCCACACTTATGCTTACAAGTAGATAGAATGTATGTGCTGTCTTTGAAGATAAACAAATAAACATGTTAATGAATATTTCCATGTGTGAGTCTTCTTTTGACACAGGCGTATCACTGAAGAGTGATGCTGAGGATGAAGGAGCCCAGCTCCTCCAGTTTACCTTAGAGGATAAACTTCTCTTTCTAAACATTTAAGGTTTAATTTTTAAAACTACAGAATAAAAGTCCAGAATGCCTGTTGGTCAAGTGAGCTCTCAAGCCCATTTAGCAGAGGAGGAGAAAGAGAAAAAGGTGTGAGTGTGCCTTTAATTGAAAGCCTGCTGTTTAATCTTAGCTCATCTGTGGGATGGACAAAGTGAGTCCCAGATTCATAGCCACTTGCTGCAATGCTGGCTTGGAGGAATTAATCTCAATGGGTGAGAAAGCAATTTAGTAACTAAAATCCCCTGTCCCCGTCCCTGCTGAATGAGTAGGTTTGTTTCACCGAGGTTAACAATGAAGTTACCTGTTTGTTTAATTACCACATGAAAGGCAGACAGACAACTTTGCAACAAGAGCAGCTTTCACGCACAACTAACCTGGGTGAGATCTGAAGCGCTGGCGATGGCCCTACCTGAAGGCTCTGGGAGCTGAGAGTGTGCAGCCCCAGAAGAATTGCTCAGCTCTTTGTAGGATCACGGGGTCGGGGGGGGAAGTCTCAAGTTGTCCCAGCAGCTACCCACTCTCCAGATCAGTTCTGTAGCTTGGCCACCTGCAGTATGGGTAGACAGAAAACTGGTGGACAGCAGATTTTCAGTAGCACACGAAAGACCCAGGGGCTGGGAACTTGAGCGTCCTAGGAGGAGCGTCTGGGAGCAGCAATAGCTCCTGGCTCCCACTCAGCTCTGAACCCAGCTAGGATTGAGATCTCCTACCCCAGTGTCATGGCTTAACCCTGGCCAGCACCTAAACACCAGGCAGCTGCTCGCTCACCCCTCTACCAGCAGTGGGATGGGGGAGAGAATCGGGAGGACACGAGCAGGAAAACTCACAGGTTGAGATAAAAACAGTTTAATAATTGAAGTAAAATGAAGTAAAACAGTAATAATAACAGTGATAACAACAACAGCAATAGAATATACAAAGCAGGTGATGCACAATGCAACTGCTCACCACCTGCCGAACCAACGCGTAGCCTGATACACGAGAGCCCGTCCCGTGACGCCAGAGCCCCACGCACACACTTAGTTCTTATACTGAGCATGACGTCGCATGGTATGGAATACCCCATTGGCCAGCTGGGTCAACCACCCCAGCTATGCTCCCCCTGCACCTGGCAGGGCATGGGAGGCCGAAAAGTCCCTGGTGCAAGCACCACCCAGCAACACCCAAAACATCGATGGGCCATCAACGCTCCTGTTATACCAAACCCAAAACACAGCACACMCCCCCAGCTACTGGGAAGAAAGTTAACTCTGTCCCAGCCGGAACCAGGACACCCAGGCAGACTGATGAGAGGTAAGCCTTGTCTCTGGGAGGCAGCTTCCTTCAACACCAGCTTTCATAACTGGCACATTTAGCCCCCAATTTGGGACATACATATCCATATACAGAGGTTTATCACCTTTGAAAGGTTGCTACCTCCTACACTGAGCTATTCTATCCCTGGCAACCTTGCTCCCTGGTCTTCCTGGACTGTTTCAGAAAACATTGCCCCGTCTGACCACAAGTTCACCATTTGTAATTGAAGTGGCTTGAATCTGGACTTAACCACAGCGGTGCCTCTAAAAATGTCTTCAGAGAGCCCTCCCTGAAGCATGGTGGTCACTGTTATTTTCTCCTCTTTTCTTTCATAAAAGTTGTCTGCCTCCCGGCTCCTCAGCATCAGTTGGCTGAGAAAATTAGACACTCTCCCTTTCCACGAGAGTACCAGGAAATCAGTTTCCCTGGCATTGCTGTCAGCTTTCTGGGCAGGCCGTGCTCATGCTAGGCTCACAGTACAGATGAAAACAAGATTTATTTATGATAAGGGAAGTTCAGGATTACCTGGCTTCTGTCTCCAGGCCCCGCTCTCTCTCAGCAGCCCCTTTAACTTTTACATTCTGAATTGCAATGAGCTTTCACGTCTGCTGAGCCCTGATACTCTCAGAGGAGCTCTGTGATATTAGAATATTTTGATGAATTAGAGCCTTTGCTTTTACTTCGCCTCTACAAACCTCTGTTCTGGGAGAGCGATATCACCGATGCATTCACATTTTGCAGTGCATTTGGCAGAAATGGCTAAACAACTGCTTGAGATGAGGACAGTTAAGCAGAAAGGGGCGAGGATTTATGGCACTTTGAATTCTTTCTGTCACGCTGAAATCCAGCACTAGCGTACCCTGTTCACGGTGGGGGCGGGGAGGGGTGCGTCTGGCCTTGCCAGCAACAACAGAGTAGATCATGTGCACAGAGCCAGCAGTGAGTGGACGCGCACACAGGCTTGTAAAATGTAGCTGCTCCTGTGCTGGTTGCACAGAGGCTCTGACGGCAGTCAGCAGCTCCCTTATGTGGCAAATCCTTTGTTTTTTAAAATGATGGCTGTAGGTCAGCCAAGTGGCTGTGTACCTACCACGCCACCGGAGCTTGGGGCTCTACAAAAGCAATACAATCCGTGTTGGCACTGCGTACTCTGTATAACTAAGGGGGAACACCACGAACAAGTCTTACTGACATGCCTGTAGGGGAAGGTCTCATTAGCCCGAGTTGATAACCCTTGTGTGAAACCAGCCTGGACCAAGCCAGCTCAATCTCCTGAAACACAAACGTGAGGGCCAGCAAAGGTGATTCTGGCAGGGGCAGGAAAGATGTCCAGGATCAGTGTGAATATTTTAAGTGCAGTAGGAGCCAGTTAGACCATAAGATGTTAGGACTAGGAACCATCTTTGAGATAACTTGTGTGTACGAGGCTTGGCACAGTGGTCGGGGACCGGGAGTGCTGTGCTGGCACAAGCTGTGCCCATGCACACACGCCAAACTGCCTCGGAGCAGGCGATGTTCAATCAGTGTTGCTGGTTGCGGTCACTTGTAAAGTCATGTTCTAGGTTTTTTTCCTCCTTCTTCCTGATTATAAAATGGCAGGATAGTGGAACCTGCCTAGAAAATTACTTCCTGAGACCATCTGTGCCAGAACACTTGGTAGTTTATGCAAAGTAAATAAAAAACAGGCTGTGAAGGTGAGTGAAGTAGAAGAATAAAAACCTAAACTAATATATTTGCAGAAAGTATGCTTGCCTTAGTCACCCCCTCTGTTTCTCCCAGATCCCACTTCCCACTGTAGGGAGCTGCAGTATTTCCATCAGTGAGACAATGCACTTTCCCTTGAAAGCTGCTGGGTTTAATCTCACCATCAGATGGTGTGATTCATTTCTGCAGTCCCTGTTGTACGTTTCTTAATATCAGACATGAGTGAAATATCTTCAGGACTGTGAGTGAGAGTGGAGTTAACTATTTTTTCAAAGGAAAAAGATGCTGGAAATATATAGTGGTCTTCATCAGCTGAAAGAGCATGTGAAACCAAGGCCAGACTCCTGGGCTGCACATGATGAGCCTGTCGTGGTATCGAACAAGTGAGCCAGAAAGAGGCTTCCACACCTCTAAAATAGAGCCAGTTCAGTTCAGCCAAATCCCAGGCGTAGTTCAGAGCACTTGGCCCAGCACGCAACTGGCTGGAGGTGGTCGCATCTGGTGCGTAACAGCTACACCCCCGCAGAGGAGAGGGCCTACGCCGGCTGCAAGGCTGTGCTGGGTGCTGCGTGAATTCATCCTCCACAACATAGCAAAGCTTTCCTCTGCCTTTTGTAGTGCTACAGTGGCTCCACAGAGCTGTATGAGTGGACAAAAAGTTTCATGTAATAGTTTAGGTTTTCTCTCATCTTCTGTGAGACCAGCGCATGTACAGTCTGCTTTAAATATGGTCATCATATGCGTTGTCTCAAATCATTGTATAGGTCAGGAAGTCCTCCCGAGAGCTGTGTTTAATGAAGACAGGCTGAAGTCCTTTTACTTTTYCCTCCGGTTTCTGAGCCTTTGAAGTTCGTTCAGGGTGCATGCTAAAGCTCTTTCCTGCAACAGCATTCCTGCAACAGAAGCTGCAATTCTCAGGTCATCACCTGACTTCTGAAGCAAAGGCTTCAAAGCCTCCACAGATACTGCAAGCTGAAGTAAAAATCTGCATGTGGTAGCCCTGAATTATGTGTCCTCACACCTTTGCTTCCTGATGGTTGTACTCAGGCCTTTTGAATTTCTACCTGTAAATCATCTTCAACTCCTTTGAAACGCAAGTGTTCATAATGGTTCTATGAGCTAAAAAAGTTTATTTCATAGTTTAAAGTGGTCCTGCCATCTTTAGCTGTTCTTTTGCATCYCTGCATAATGATCACCCATTTGGGGGGAAAGTACGTTCCATGATTTTGTCTGTTTTGCCATGACTGGTTCCTTGGTTAGGAGCTTGATCCTCTTTTCCTCACCTTTTTCCACATGCAGCATTGCAGTATCAAAAAAAAAATCTGTTGATCAGGTAGATGGGTATTCACACCAGAATTAAGTCAGAATCTCATCCCCCAGCAGAAAGGCTTTGGGTCAAAACCCAAATACAAATTACAGTAAAACTGAGATTTTGAGCCTGCTGTATTCCTTTCCCATTTGCACTTTCTTCCCCACTTTTCCCTGTAGTCRTTTGTTTCCTTCTTCCCCTTCATTCAAAGTCTCCCCTCTGTCTTCACAATTTTCATTAACATTGGATTCTGCAGAAGCTCACTCACCCACCCCTCACATCACCTGCCAAAAAGTTGGCATGTGCAGTTTCTTCTTCACGAGGAACCACCGTCTCTTTTCTCTGATTGTCTGAAACCACTTACTAACCAAAGGTAAGTCACATCTCCAAAATGATCGTGCAGTTGTTAACATTCCTAGGAAAAATGAAACTGTTCTGTACTGCTGAAAAGTGAATAAACTCATTGGCTTTGTGCATATGAAAAGTGGATAAGTTCTGTTTATCTGTGTTTATTCTTGACTTCACAGCTGTTTTCCCCAGTTTTCAGGTGTCATCAACCTTTGAGATAGACGGATTTGCTCTATGTTACTATAGCCTGGGATTTTGGTCTGTCTACTTTGCTTTGCAGCCTTCCTTCATAGTTAACCTTGTATGCCTGCTGATTGAGGACTTGATACAGATGAGAGGTAAAGATGATGAGCTATTTCTAACTAAACTTTGCTGCAAACAGCTGGGTTGTAAAAGTTACGTTACGCCCTCGAGAAAAACGAAGGTACTTAAGCCTAGAATATCACTGATCTCTGTACACCAGCCTGCTGCTAAATGCCTGCCAAACTCTGCCCTTCAGAAACTCGGACCCTGATCTTCAGGCCTGGCTGTGGGGCGCGATAGCGGATCTGTGTAGCAGAGCAACCCGAGCAGTTGTAAACTGGTAGTGCTTTTACCCAGTATCATCCACAACTGCCTCCCCATTCATTCTCTCAGCCTGGAAGCACCCTGATGTCTCCTTAATAGGGGTTAGTGTTATTTATAGCAATTTACAGGTGTGCTGCTAAAAGACTGAACTGTAAATCACCTCAAATGTTGTTCCATGATGAAGTGCCTCTATATTATTTAACAAATTGTCCCAACATGACTGAACGATGAACAATGGAAAAACTTGCCACAGAAATGTAATATTGAAAAGGCCACAATACTGTGTATTTAGTTTAGATTTGTAATTGCAATTGATATTCTTCTGGCAGTTTTGTACTCCAGCAGTATTTTCAGCTTCAGAAAAGTGGAGTACGTCTAACCTGGGGGTGTCAGCGGGGCAATACGATGACTAACACATGTGACACTGTTATACAGCTGGCGTTGCAGAGGTATTTGACACAAAAAAAGATTGGGCTGCATGTGCGCATTTTAGTTACAGCTTACTGCCTAGAGTGTAAGGTAGCAACGTTGTTTTACAGTGTATGAGAGTGATTCTGCCTCAATAGAAAGAAGATTGAGGTGTGATAAAATGCCAGCCAAAAATGCCTACAGATACCTGGAAATAAAGAACTACACGTGTGCTGAGATGTTGGTCCATCGTATTTGGCCTTAATCTGAGCACAGTGCTTTCCCAGATCAAGGATAGGCTGGTAATTTTGAAATGAGAGGACAGGGGGAGCAGCATCTTCTTCCTAGAAAGCCTGGGCTGAAAACGAACCACACCAATTGTTGTATCGGTCCTTTTTCTTGTACTTGCAGGTGTTTTTCCTCCTTCAGACGTGCAGGGTACCATTATGTGGTAAACRGCTTCTGGTTTTTCTTTACTTGACAAAGGACAGTTTAAAGATTGTCATGCCTGAAACATACACCCAGCTGAGACCTGACTGGGTGAGATCTGGCACAAAACCTAACGCAGCAGCCCGGCACCAGCAGCCAGGTCAGCTGCTGATTTCCTCTGGGCAAGAAAACTTGCTCACAAACACCCGTAGGCATATTTGGAAGGGCAAAGGAGGGAAGAAGGGATCTGGAGGGGTAAAGGGAGGGTTGGTGTCAGCGCTTCCTTCCCAGGGATTCAGGGTTTGGAGGTGTATGAATTAAAGAGTCTTTTCTAAAGATGAGAACTGAATAGCCCTGGCAATGCCTCTGTTGTTTTTTAAGCAGTAACTTTTTCTTCAATTTAACCTTTTGAGTTTTCTCAGTTAAAGCTTAACATCAGTCAGAGCTCTCTCAATGTGAAGTCCAAGATCTTCTAAAACTATTGGTGAGAATGTTTAAAATGTTACTACAGAAATGAAGCGCCCGTTTCCATGTGGAAAATGGGGCTGTTTGTGTTCTCACGTGTCCATGTGCAGGAGGACCCACTTAATTAAAGCTGGCCTCAGACAGCAGAGCTGCATTCAGGAGGCTGCTGCGTTGGGAGGCTGAGGACCGTTGCAACAGAAGCAGTCTGGGGGGCAGGAAAGGGTGAAGGAGGTATCTCGGGTGTTGAAATCTTCACCCGAGCAGCATCTCTTCTTCAGGTGGCTCAGTCACAGAGCCTGGCTTCCTCGGGAAAGCCTGGGGGACCACGCTCCGCATGGCTGTCCCTGTCTGTTTGTACCTCTGTCTGTGCCTTCCCCGGCCTCAAACTGGTTTTAAAACTGTTTTAAGCCCACTTCAAACCAATGGAACAGATAGGGAAAGGGCTTAACTGTGAATATAACCCCACAGATTTTGCGCAGCGAAGCAGCTGACAGAGGGGACGGACCCCATGTGTGTCCCACACAAGGGAAAAGGCAGAAAATCACACATGTACCAGAAAGCCTGCCCCAGGCAAGAGGTTTTATTAATGCTCCATCCTCGGAAAAACCATCAGTCGGAGTTTGTGCCTTATTTGACACCAGAGAACCCAACCAAAACACCTGAATCTGAGGGAAGTCGGCTTTTGACGTTCCACTGCCGCTCTGCCTCCCCGCTGCAGTACCCCTGAGGCCAAGCTTTAAAACGACTGCTGTGCCGGTGCTGGAGAAATAAACCACTTCTTGCTGTAGTTTGAGGTGAATGGGTGTTTCGTTGGGCATGTTGTACTCCCAGTGTCCTGGGCATAAGATACTCAAGGACATTACTGGTTCAGCTTTTTGGAGGTGCTGTCAGATGGGGCAGGGTTGGTCCCCTGGTCTGAGCGCTCTCCTAGGACTTGGGAGACTTCTTTACAGTTCCTCATCCATCCCAAACTTCTTGGTTTTCCTCTGCTGTAAGGTGGGTAGCAGCACGTCCCTGCGTCCCGGGGATGCTGTGGGGATCAGTATGCTAAATACCATGAGGCACTCTGATACTACCAGCAAGAGGGGCAAAAGCACTGAATTGCCATAAAGACCCAGACAGAATTGTAAAACTCTAGAAAAAAAAATTCCTTTAAAAAAAAAAAAACAGCCAGTCCATTGGGACGCAGTGTTAAATACACTGTCACTCATCCCCAGCGCGGTTTTCCCTTTTCTGCATGCTCTCTTCCACGCATTGCCACTGCTCGTGCAATTCGAGCCTGTGACGTGTATAAAACAGGACTATTGCAGCACACCCAAGTGCTGGAGTTTGGACCGTGTGTTTTCCTTCACGGAGCACCGCCGCCTTGGCACTAGAAACCTTGTAAGTGATGTGTTTTGCAAAAATAAATAAATAAATGAGCAAATGAAAATGTCATCTACATAAATATGCCACAATAAGTTTAGTCTTTGGATCAAAGTGCTCAAAATGAGACAGCTTTGAAACAGAAAGGTAGGAATCAAAATTACACATCCCTGCGTATCAGCTCAGATGCCAGCTGTTTAACTGAGGCGTACATACCGTGGCTGATTAAATGAAAACATTTTAACAGCTGTCTAAAAAAGTAAAAGCCTCTCCCCATCTTCCTGGGGCTGCCTGGTACACCATCCCCATGGGCTGCCCAGGAGAGCGGCCACTTGGCTCCAGCCTGCGCCTGCCCCATCTCCACTCATCGGCACGCGTGCCGGGGCCACTGGGCGCACAGGGCTGCTCTGGGCTCGTCCAAAGGACGAGCAATAGGATCCTTGGCAAGGTCCGGACCTCACTGAGTCTTGGTGCCATTGACTTGCAAACCTGCATCTGGGCAAGAGCCCATCGGCTGGCTGGCTCTAATCCAGACTATTAAATGAGTTAAAAGTAATGCTGGCTAATTCAGGGGGACAAAGCGGCTCAGCAGGTTGAGGGGAGAGGCGCTGGCTTTCATATCCAAGCCAAACACAGCCCGACCTCCCCAGCGGGGAAGAGGCTTTATGGAAGAGAAAAAGCTTTAGGTAAGTGGTGGGTGGTCTCTGGTGGCTGCATCCCTGCCAGTCTGCAGAACCAGCTGGGAACCATCCTCCAGCCCTGGGGCCAAGCGGCGCTGCGTGACTGCTAATTCCCCTCCTCTCTTCCCCTCCCTCCCCAAAACTGTGTAGGCACAACCAAACTGCCTGTTTGGAGCAGATATTGTCCCCAGCCCATGGCCAAGCATTGCCTGGGAGGGTGTTTATCAGCTCCAGGCAGCACGGCGGAGGCAGAGCCGTCTGTGGTCAGGCTGGTGCCCCCCGTCCTGCTTTGTTTCCTGGTGTAGGCACAGCCAGGAGGTGCTGACCTGCGATGCTAGCCTGGGCTCTGGGGGGGCTGCACTACATAGCCTCCCAGCAACCCATCTCCTCGGCTATACTGGGAGGATGGCGATACTCTTCTTGTAGCGCAGGTGTTGCCGCAACCCCAGCACTGGGTTTTAACAGTGTCCTCAGCCAGGCCGGCAGCAATCGCACAGCCTGGGCTGCATCGGCCATCACCCCTCTCCAAACACGACTGTCCCGGCCGTGGGAGGTGTTTCCCCAGCCTTCCTGAGCAGACAGGGAGTAACACGGGCAGAGAGACAGAGACCGGACACGTCGTCCGTCCACCACCCCCAGCCCACTGCTGACATCCACCTTGTGTCTGCCTACCGATAGAAGCTGAAACAAAGAGTGGTTTAAATTGCAATCAAGTGGGAGGGTAACAGGGAGCAGCCAGCCACCCCAGCCGTTGTGGGTGAGCTGCATCAATTACCAAGGGGATCCCAGCTGGGCCTCCACTGCAGCGATGCCCCTTCTCCGTGAGCAAGGGCCAGTAGGAAAGGTTTGTGGGCATCTTCGCGTAAGGTATTTAAATACAAGAAACTTGGGAGAGTTATGTCTCAAGGCACCAGGAGTGTCCATTCACAGTCATTTTTAAAGATGCTGCATTTTAAGAATGTATTCTTAAAGAATCTGTATTTCTAAAATGAAGAGCAGTCAGGAAAGAAATTTTACAACTCAGGATGTAAAAACAATTTCAAAAGGTGACATCTTTTGCTTTTTTTTTTGCATAGCATCTAGGGTGTGTGTGTGTGTGTATTTGTGTGCACCTGTGGGATGGAGGCTTTTATTATGCTAAGGTTGGCGCAAGCCCTCCTCATCACATCCTTCTTTGGCCCATTGGGCTTCATGTTGCTGCCTGGTGGGCGCTGCCATGCGTGTCACTGCCAGAAGCCCCCCCCCAAGAGTCGTAGCCATTACCAGGGTGGGAATGGGACTTGTACACAGCTCATTCACTGCTGCACACCCACCATTTCTGCCCACAAAATAAGGCAAGAAACTGAGCTGCTTTTCACTTGCTTAAAGTGAAAGTATCACTCTGCGATAAAATGTTGTCATCATTGTAACACGAGACTTTTCTATGGCTTTCCCTCCCCATCTGGCATGGGCTGACTTGCCCAGCTATGTTCGACACAATGGTTTTTAATGGCTTTGTTAAATACAGACAAAGCTATCTCCCTGTAAAATGCCCCCCAAAAAACTGTATGTTCTCAGTGTTAAGTTTATCCCACCTACTTCCATAGCTTTCCCTCCAAAATAATGTGGTGCCACAGGCAAGAGAAAAGCTACGAGGGTTTCGAGTGAGCAGATGGGTAAGAAAGGGCTTTCCACCATGCAATGAGCCCTTCTCAAATCCAGCAGGCCACACACATGCGCCCATACGCACCCTGAGAGGACTTGATACCCAAATGCCACATGCAAATGGACAAGGAAAACGCACGCCAGCCACGTGCACCGCAATGTGCCGCTATGCTACATCTCCTGTATGTGCCTGGTGGCAATAACTATGAGCACCTCTGCAAGTACGACTCAACGCACCATCCTTGGGCCTTCTGGTGGCTCTTTGTGCCTCCTGTTTGCCTACATGGGGTGATGCTTTCACTTGTCGTCCTGAAGGTATTTTCCTCTTCCTCTGCCCAGAGAGCATCTGGGACCAGTATAGTGGTGGTGGTTCTAGGAGGGGGCTCGCATTGCTGGTGATGACCCTGTGATCTGCAGAAGATGTGTCCAGCTCTTCAGGAGCAGCCCTCTTTCGTGTGGGGGCCAGGGCTGTATGCACCCCACCCCGCACAGACCGGGGTCCCCGCCGGCCTTGCTGCCCAAGCGGTGGGGAGGGCTGGATGCGGCCGTACGGCTGCTTACACACCGCGCTCCTGGCTGGAGAGGAGATAAATGTTCCCACGGGTATCAGTGTGTCCCTGGGATCGTGCAGTGAGGTAAATACCCCTTTGACACAGGCCTGTGCAGAAAGCCGGTTAGAGACCCTGCGGGGGTGTTTCTGCCGGGGTTTGCCGAGCTGCAGCGGGGTTTGAAAGGCTGCTGATACCTGCCCCCCSCTCCCCGGCAGCCGCCTGTGCCCTGGCCCCTGACCCGTATGCTCTGGGGGGTTCCGGGGCAAAGGGGCCTTTCCGATGCGTGGTGAGAGTCCCCTCCTGCAGGGGGGAYTGCCGGCGCCCTCCCCACCGCGGCCCGAGTGCCGGAGGGGCAGCGGGCGCCCCTCCCCGGGGCCTCGGGGCGGGCGCTGCGGGGCTCTGTGTCCTTTCCCCGGGGGGCGCCGGCCTCGCCGCACGGCTGTCACCGCCGCCTCCTCCCCGTTATTTACATCCGTCTTTAGCAGTCTAATTACCCGCTTTATTGCTTTCGCCCGGGGGAAGCCCGGGGATGGCGGCGCAGGGGAGGACCCTCCCCGCAAGCCCCCGCCGCGCTCCGCTCCGCACCGCCCGCGGGAGGGGGGGACACACAGCTCAGCCGGGACTTCCCCCTCACCGCCTGGTTTTCAGCAGGATTTCGGGCGGGGAGGGCCGGAGCAGGTCTCCGGAGGCGGCCGGGACCCGCCGCCGGCAGGGCCGAGGGAGCCCCGGGGGGGGCGGCGGGGCGCTCCCCGGCAGCCCGCCCTCATGGCGCGGCTTCATCGTGTTGCACCAACGCGATCTGCACAGCGGCGGAAAAAACCCGATAGAATAGATGGATTTTCAGATAAGCAGCGGAGGTAATTTATTGGCCTTTATGCTCTTCCGATGGAGTGGGGGAGAGACGGCGGAATCGTGTCTGCACATCATTAAGCGGGTTTACTCCGCCTCAGCCAAAAGAGGTTCCCCCCCGCCCCCCCGCTGCCGGGGGATCCCCCGCGCCCCAGCCCGAGCGCGGAGGCGAGCCCCGGGCCGCCCTCGGCCAGGGCCCGGCGCCACGGTGAGGGGCCGTCGCGCCGGGGTGCCGCTCCCGCAGCCCCGGGGGGAGCCCCAGCCTCTCCCCGCTCCTCCAGGTTGTCCGCGGCACACTTGCTCTTCCAAACTCATCTAAATTACATCAATAACAGAGCGCACTCTTTAATGAGCTCTCAACTTTAAAGACTTGAAGGATATTAACAAGCCGCTTGACAAATGGTGCTTAGAAGCACATTAAAGACGCTGCTAATGGAGCGCATAATGACGGCTAATTTTCGATCAGATATAAATTAGAGCCCCAACAGTTATTTGCCTTAAGGACTTTATGTAAATGATCCTGTTCTGTATAAACGGGGAGGCGAGCCGAGCCGAGCCGAGCCCCGCCGCGCCGGGGAGCGGTGCCGCAGCCGGACGGGGCGCGCAGCCCCCGGCCCCGCCCGCTGCGGAAACACCGCGGGGCTGCGCGGGGCGCCCCGCCTGCTTCTGCCCCCCCGGCGCCGCGCACAGCGGCACCGGCCCCCCCGCCCCCCTCGCCCCACGGGCGCCCGGCGGCCAAGCGGGTTTGCGGGGGGGGGAGGAGGAGGAGGAGGCCGAAGGCTCGTCCCGCCCCAGGGCTGGCTGCGGAGGGGAGGGGGCGGCTGTGCCCGCCGGGCAGGATGGTGCCAAACGCCCGCGGGGGTTGGGGCCGGCCCAGCCCGCCCCGGCCGGGCAGCGCTGCGCCCCGCGGGCTCCGCGGCCGCGGAGGACTGGGGCAGGGGCAGGGCCGAGGCGGGGGCCCAGCTGCGAAGCCGGCTCCTGCGCACACACACGCTCCCGGGGCTGTCCCAGCTGCCGCCCGGCCCCCCCGCAAGCGCCTTCTTTCTTCCTCCGTTGTTTTGGTTTGGGGGTTGTGTTGAATTTTGGGGCAGGTTTTCGGTTTGGGGTTGTTTTTTTTTTTTCCTGCTTTTAATTTTTTTGGCAACAAGTGCCAGCTGGGGGCCCGGCCCCGGGACAGGGACGGCGTGACCCACCCCAGCACAGCGGCCGCGCTCCTGCCTGCCCGCCCGCCCGCAGGCCGGCCCTGCCCGGGACCGGCGGCAGCCCCCGGCCCTGCCCGGCCTCCGGGGTGCCTCTGCACCGAGGAGCCGTGTGAGCAGGGCAGCAACGCCCCCGCCGCGGGAAGGGGGTCCCGGCTGTCTGTGGGGACCCGCAGAGTTTTCTTGGGAATTTTTTGGCTGGTGGGTTTGAATTATTTTTCTCTCCTCCTCGCCCCGCTTACTTGCGGGGTGTTCTCCTCCCTCCAAAAACCACATTTACCTTTGCGGGGCGCGCCGAGCCGCAGCCGCGGGGCAGGTTCCCCTCCTGCGCCGCCGGGGCTCCGGGCTCCCTCCTCCGGGTGGGCCCGGGGGTCTCACCTGCCAAAATAACAATAACAACAAAGGGGGGAGGGAGGGGAGTGTTGTCCCCCCGTCCTCCCCCGCGGTTACCGCGCCGGGACCACAAAACAACCGGGCTTCCCTGGGAGCAGGGCGGCTGCTGGGGTCTGCCACCGCCGCGCGAAGGGGGGGACCCGCCGGCCGGGGGGCCGGGCGCCCCCCGCCCCGCCCAGCAGCCCCCCCCCCCCCCCGAGAGGGGATTTTGGGAGAAAAAACGGCGACCCCCCATCCTTCCCCGCGCCTCCCCGTGCAGCGACCCGCGGGCCGGGGCGCACTGCCACCCGCCGGGCTCGGCCCCGCCGGGGCGGGATGGGGCGCGGGAGTTGCGCGGGCGCGGAGGGCCCCGCCGGCGGCCGTACTCACCTGGGCGGCCCCGAGGCTGCGCCTCCTGCTCCGCGCTCGCTGCCCCGATCCATCGATTTGTTCCTGGAAAAGCGCGGCGCATTCTTATAGCAGCTACGAGCAATTAATATTGCATTAACCCTATTTAAAAAAAAAAAAAAAAAAGGAAAGGGAAAAATCCGCACCCTATCAAAGCCATCTATTATTAACGCGAGTGTAATTGGAGACCCGAGACGTGGGTGTGTGCGTGTCGTGGGGCAAGGCAGGCAAACACAGGCGTGACAGTGTGGCGGGAAGGAAGGGGAGCCGAGGGTGGCTAATATTTAATTTCAGGTCTGTGGTTTTCTAATTCGAGATTAAAAGCAGTCACGTCTTTGAAGCCAGACACTTGGTGTAAATGTACAGTTAAAATATTCTATTCCACAGTCCCCAGACAGAGCTCTGCTACTCCCAGGCTTCATTAAATTTTAATTATCATCCCAGACTGAAGCAAGGGAAGAGGGGGAAGACTGTCCACCTAATTGCAATTGATAAAGGCAAAGAAGCCTAGATCTTTTTCCTCGCCGTGCACGTACAGCAGTTGTTGTTGTTGTTGTTGTTTTAATGCGGGCAAAGCCCGGCGAGGGCAGCGTGAGCGTCTCCACCTATAGATCTGCTGTTTACAAAAGATACACGTGAAGGAAAGCCGGGAAGTCATGTTATAGATGGGTGTTGGGGGGGGACGGACATTAGCTCTTGGAGAGATCTGGCGAAAGGTCAACGGAAGAGACAGGGACCCTCATTAGGGCTCGGCAGCTTATTGTCTCCCAAAACAAAGCGCGCCGGTGCCTCAGACCTTCCCGGCCCGGGCAGCGGTGCCGAGCGGCAGCAGAGGGGCTGCCCGGGTGCCCGCCCCGGGTCTCTCGGAGCCCAGGAGCCTCTGTCCCCCCCGCCCCAGCTCTTTCGTGCCTTTTCGTTTGTTAATAATCTGCATGTGTGGGACAGGCAGGTACGGGGAGAGGTCGACTAACTGCCCCAGGTTTTTAATTTGGGAAACTAGAGAGCAGTCTATCTCCAGGCAGTAAAAGGTAAAAAATAAAACCCACTGCGTTTTCTTTCTAAGCAGCTTCCTATTATCACATCGCCACTTAATTTTATTTCCATTCTCTCCAAGTTAAATAGAAAGCCGAGCTCACAGGGGAGCTGCCATGTGCCTACAGACTGGGGATGTCAAGCAGAGAGACTCACTGTGCAAAGTTAATTTCAATTCCCGAGGAGGATTTCACATTCTCGCTCGCTCTGACCCACAGTAATTAGCTGAGATAACTAATGATTACTTACTTATTCCTTGTAATTATCTGGATTTAATAATTCGCTGTGTAATTTATTAATTCGCCCGTAATAGCCTTTAAGTGAATGGCTCATTTAAGAGGGCGAAGCGGCAGTTCAGGGGCTCTTCGCTGCCTGCTGCCTGCGCCCACTGACGGTTCTGGGGGGCTCTCTGCTGCTTTCAGGGGTCCGACTGGCCCCTGCCCCCGCCGGGCTGGCTCGCCCCGGCCCCCGACCCGCCGCTTTCCGCCCCCTTTCTGCCCCCCCTCGCCTCTTAAAACGATCCCGGCGCCCGCGGATGTTGCGCGGCAGCCCAGCCCGCGGCGGGGGGCGCAGGAAGGCATTTTCCCCCCGCTGCCCACGCCGGGGGCAGGTCTCGGCGGGGGGCGCAGCCCCGGCGGTTGCCCGGTCGGCGGGGCGCGCAGGGGCGCGCGGGCTCCGCGCAAGGACAGAGCCACCCCTTCCCAAATTGCTGCCCCGTGCCTGTAGCCCCGGCGGCGGCTGAAGGAGAAGACAAGCCGCGCTGCGCGCCCGCGGGAGTCCTGCGCTCCCGTGGAATTGTACAGTACCGTTGCGGTAGCAATGACGGTAACGACAGCGACAAGCGCTGGCCGTGTCGGGGCCGCGGAGGGCCGGGAGGGGGGGACCGCCTGCGCCGGCCGGGCCGGGGGGGGGCGAGGCGCTGCCTCCGCGCCCGCGGAGCCACCGCCCCGGCCGTGCCAGCAGGCCGGCACCCTCGGAGTGCCCGGGCGGCTTTGAAGATGCAGCTGGAGCTGGTGGCTGGGCGGAAATATGAATATTTAATAGCCGTTCGTGTATGATCTCCTCTCCCCCGCCCGCCACCGTCGGGTTTCCCCGGCTTTTGTG
>JAYKAV010003055.1:1367507-1398969 GCA_035582835.1 Phoebastria nigripes
ACAACGAGCCCACAGCCGAAGAGTGTCCCGGGCGCTGCCCCGGCGTGGCGGCGGGGGCGGCGGGGCGGCGGGGGGCGCTGGCCGCCGGGCGCTGCGCGGGGGACGCGGAGGGAGATTCAGGGAGCGGCGGCCGGGGTCTGTCCCCCCCCGGCGTCCCCCATCGGCGGGGAGCCGGAGGGATCCTCGTGCAAAAGCGCACCTCTGTCCCGCCAACTACCCCCGCCTCTCTCTTCGAAAAAGAAGAAAAGAAAAAGAAGAAAAAAGAGAGAGAGAGAAAAGAAATCGGGAAAAGTCATTTTTACTGAAGGTGGCCGGGTTTATTTCCATGAATTTCACTTTGCAGCAGGAAGGTTAAAATAAGTGCTTAGGTGTTTAATTTCTCACCTAAACAGCAGACTTGGTAATTTTAAGGGAAATAAAAAAAATTACATTGTATCAGCTCTCACTGTCGCCAGCTCGGAGAAATGAAATAAATCAAAGTTAAAAGCTTGAGTATCATTTAATTATGGTGCGAATAGCGCTTGGAAAGAAGTAGAACAACATCTCTAAACAAATTATGGCCGGGCCAGGAAGGAATTATTAGATTGAAATTTCATTTAGGCTCGGGAGACACAGCGCTTCAATATGTAATCTGTTATGCCTCATCTGATTTGTATGCTTAATTCAGCTTGACGAATTTATTAGTTTTCATAATAGTAAAAAAATTGAGCAGCACTATGGGCTAATGCATTGTGTGCACTATAAATTGTATGTCACCGTTGAAAGGCTGAAGTCTATAGAAATCTTTTATTAATGACAACATAGGAAAGAGGATTTTCTTGCAAGCCTTTAAGGAGTTCATGCCAAACCTCCGCGCTTCGTGTCTCAGTAGGCTATTAACATATCGTCATACTAATTAGGCTACTTCATGAGTGATATAATTTCAAACTTTAAATTATGTTCTAATTAACAAGGGTTGTCCAATTTGCTTAATCTTCAAAAGGCTTTTAGCTTGTCTAATTAGTCTAAAGCATCGAGCATCTCCAACGCCCAAGAAAAAGCCATCAATAATATTGTTGCGTGTTTGCAGTAAATCCCGGGCAGAGCCCACGCGAGGCGCGGCCCGCCCGTGGCGGGCAGCGGCTGGCAGGGAGGCAGCTGTCCCTCCGCCTCCCTCCGCCGGCGTCCCTGCAGCGCGCCGGGCCGCTCCCGCGCTCCCGCCTCCGCCTCCCCGGCAGCGGCCGCCACCCTTCGCGCTTCAGCACGGGCGTGCCAGGCGGTGTGCGGGCGAAGGGGGAAAATCTCCCACTTTCTGGGGGGGGAAAAAAAAAAAAAAAAGAAAAAAAAAAGAAAATACCTCGTTGGCGCTGGGAAGTCCGAGGGGAGCCAGCCTGCCGGGTGCGCGGAGCGGCGGAAGGGGCTTTGCCCGCCCGGCTCTGCGGGTGAACTTTGGAGGAGAGAAGGGAGAGGAGAAAAACCTCTCCACGCTATACATTTAACCCCTCCCGCCTTGAGTTTAATTACTCGCAATAGTTGTTCTAATGTATGCTGTCACACGGGAGAATTGAGAATGCATATCGTTAATATGAATTAATCTTGATTTTAATAGCAACTGACAACCGACCTCCAAAACGCTGAGCGCTTACCGCCGCTCCGAACGGCCGCCACGGGGGTGCAGCGGGCTGCGGAGCAGCGCGGTGGAATAGCTGGGCAAACTTTCCTGGGTGCCGGGCCCGGGGGCTGACCCCTGCGGCCCCGGGGGTCCCCGCGGAGGCCGCGCCTGCCGGTGGCTCTCCGCGCTGCCGGGACTCGCCGCCGGCCCCGGCCCTGCCGCGCTGCCGCTGTACCCCGCTGCCGGCAGCGCCCTGCCCGCGGCACCGCCGCCCAGCAAACGCTGCATTTCCCTTCTTTTTTTTTCCCCCTTTTTTGTTTTTTTGGTTTGTTTTTTTGGGGGGGGGAGAGAGACGCCGCGATGCCCAGCTGCCCCCCCCCCGCCCTGTGTCGTGAGGGACGCCGGGGGGAGCCGCAGCAGGCGCGGAGCCCCCGCCGCCCCCCGGCAGCTCGCCGGCCCCCCGGGGCCGCGGGCCCTGCAGCCGGCTCTGCGCACCAGTGGGCCGCCTAAATAAAAGGAGAGAGCCCCCCCCCCTTACCCACGCCCACACCCTGACCCACGCAGACATCTGGGGAGAAATCACTGTCGCCTCTCATGTATCCATGTTCTGATTTACGATTAAAATTTAAAGACGCGCATTCATATTTTACCGAACCTAATGCGCCCTATGAATTTTTAATCCATTAAGATGCGGGCTACACTTTGAGCAAACTCTACCTTTGTTTTGAGCGCTGGGCAGCGCCGGCCCCGGCTCTGCCGGAGGGGCGGCCCCGGTGCCCCACACCGCCCCCGGCCCCCGCCTCCTCCGGGCCGCTCCCCCGGGGCTCCCGGGACGGCGGGTACCTGGCCCCGCCGCCGCGGGGACACCGCGGGTGCGGACAGCTGCAATCCTCGGAGCCGCGGCAGCCACCGGGCCGGGACGCCCCGTCGGGGCAGCCCCGCAACCACGGCGGTACCTCCGCACCCCCAGCCCCCTCGCTGCCCCCAGCCCAGCATCGCTGCCTGCACCAGCTCCTTCTCCGCCTCTCCCCCCTCCAAATCTGGTTTCGGGGCCGGTGCGTGGTGTCGGGCAGGCACCGGGGGGTGCACCCTTCGCGGCGCCCCCGCCGCCCCTCGCCGCCTCCCGAGGCGGGACGGCCCCGTCGGCCCCCCCCCGGCCCCTCGGCCTCGCCGGGGCCGCGCTGCCGCCGCAAGCCAAGTCAAGTCACGAAGTCAAACTTAAAGCCCGGAACGATCAATGAAGACTTTTGCCGTCCGTGGCGCCTCGTGCTTCCTGGCACTAAAATAAATGCAAGAAATCGAAACTTAATTACTTGAAAGAAATCCAGAAATCCCTCTGCATAATTTATCCAGGCATTTTTCGTGGCGTTTGTGTTGAATGCACGCGTTTAACTCCGCACGCTCCTCTCCCCAGCGCCGCTTCCCTCGGCAGGCGCGGGGCGACGGGCGGGCGAGAGGCGGCCGGCTCGTCCCGGCGGACCCCCGGGCCCACGCACCCCCCGGGCCCCCCGCCCGGCCGAGGGGCGAGGCGAGGAGAGGGGGGTCTCTGGAGAAGACAGCGTTTCTGCTTTGGGGTCGCCCGGCGCTGAGCCCCCCGCCCCGGCTGAGAGCATCTCCTGGGGCAGGGGTGCGGGCAGGGCGGCGTGCGGTACCCTCTCCTCACCGCCTGCGAGGTCTGAGCCCTCAGCAAGGCACTCGGCAGATATTTCCTGATCAGGAGTGTCCGGCGTAACAACCCGAGTCTCCTAAGCGTAATGGAAAGTGCCAATAGAGTAGCTCAGTTATTCTGATAAACTCTCCCTTTGTCTTTGATGATACTCCCGTGGCCTCCGCAATCCTTCTTATGAATAGGGTATGACACCTGCTAGCTGGGGGTAGTATATTAACTGGCAATGCAGCGATGGCCTTCTCATTTGCCATCTAGCTTGGCTGATGAGAGCCCCGCTCGGCGAGCCTTTCGCTGAATTCATTAGGACTGGGAGTCTGCCGGCTCGGGAGCAAACTTTATCATAGACACCTCATCGAGAAGTTGAAGTAATGTTATGAAAGAATGAAAAATACATTTGGGAGCTGCCTGGAAACTGAAGTACATTTTGATTTAACTTACATTAACAGAAACCTAATGTAAAAGTGAAGGGATCTAACAAAACCATTAATAATTTAAAAATAATTACAGATAGTCTATCCTTACTATTCATAACCACTCAACATTTTAGACAAAGAAAGCTGAATATTCTTCGTGGGAGAAAGATGTGAGCAGACTGCTAAGCAGGAGCCGTCCAGCTCGTGCTGCCTCTCCTCTGCTCCTGTACCTCGCACATTCCCCACGGTACCCAAGGCACCATCCAAAAAGTACTTTTCCAGGAGGGAGGGTGAAAGCTGGCTGGAGGTGGAGGGCAGGTCCTGCCTCTGTACAGGGCTTTTTGGCAGGCGTACGGTACGGATTTCAACCCCTCCTTCTTGCTGGAGTTGCTGTTTGAGGTGGTCCCAGTCTGGCAGGGGAGACCAAGGACGCTCTCACGCCTTCTTGGGCTCTCATGAAGCTCTGCCAGCCTTGGAGGCCTCAGGAAAGGCCTTTTCCATCCGTAGCCTTGGTTAACACTAGTGGCAACAGTGACTCTCCTGTCCCATGCTGTGCCGTGCTATTTAACGACAGCTGATATCAGCACCATACATCATCTGGCTTGCCATGGCTCCGTACAAAAGTTATTTTTAATGCATCCATTTTAATTCAAGTTTCCATCGTATGCTTTATAGCTCAAGGGCCTTGAGCATCCTGCAAGGCCGTGATTTTGCCTGTGTTTCTGTTCGTTTGGGTTTTTTTTGAGATACACCTGCTGTCCAAACACCATGTAAAATCAAAGCAGCTGGATATGAGGCAAACTTCACTGCTTTTCCTTACAGATAAAAAAAAAATTAGAAAGAGGGAAATTCACAGACATAAAGTGGCTTCTAAAGGAAAAGAAATATCGGACAATACAAAGCAGATAAGAAATTCAGACTTAACTCTTACAGGCACCTATCTTACAAATAGCCTCACAGGTGGGATCCCTTCCTAACCGCTTCCCCAACCGCTCCTTGCACTGAAAACATTAAGATCTCATGGATCATTAAAAAAAAATCCTATAAATCACACTGTGGATGTCCTTGGGACTCTATTCTTGCTGATTTAGACAAAACCCTGGTATCTTAGATTACCCTTCATTAATTATTTTCATTAATTTCCCTTGTTACAGATGTATTATCACAAATCATATTCCAAACACATCCCCTAATTAAGCATGAAATTCCTCTCTACCTCCGTATGCCATTTAAATGGAGCAATGAGAATGCACGTGTTCAGTGTGTCGCTGCCGCACAGCCAAGCCCAGTGCCCGGAGGCTGGTGGCAGGCAGTCGGTGCGACAAAAGACAGTGCTTGCATGTCAGCTATCTTTCAGGACTTGCTCTAACTCTGAGAAAATATTTTGATTTTCCATTTGGTCATCAACATAGGCATGTTCTCAGCTCAGAGCTCTTAGCCCTTCCAAATATTCAGTGTCCTCCATCATCTTCTGCAGTGTTTTCAAGGCAAATCTGAGTTCCTTTTCTCCCCCTTTCACCATGCGAGGTGTTGGCCGATCTCTTTATATAGCCCCAGGATTCACCAGGCACCACAGAGTAGCCTTCCCTTTTCAGCCAGGAAGAAAAACTATGACAGGTGATAAGCATTGAAAAAGGTGATGAAAACCTCTGGTTTCTGAGAAGGCTGTCACCAATGGATAGATGCAGTTTTAAAAATGATTTAACAGTTGCGTCACTGGATTGGCATTTGTACCTCGGAGCCATTAAATAGTGTGCTAAAATACTTATTTAGGTAGACAGGGTCCTGCGGCCCCACGTGAGAGGTTTATAATGTACAGCTGAGGTATTTGGTGCGTGCCATGGCATGTTCTGTGCTTTCCACGGTCTCCGTAGCTGTGGTGAGGTCTTGCACGGACTCATCCTGCTTCATGAATGGATAGCGGGAAATGTCTGTGAATTATTCTGTTTTCTCCCTTYGATTCAATGTCCACACAATCAGAGCATGACGGGACTCGACGCTGGCTGGTGAGGAAGGCCCACTGGGACCAGCATCTGCTAGAAATGTTAGATATGTGCTGAAGCATCGGTCCCTGCAGGAGGAGGCGCACTGAGCTTAGACCTAGTCTACAGGCTCATCCTCCTTGAAAACCAGGCTTTAATTCTCAAAAGATGTATCTGTGCATAAAAGCAATGATAATGTTGGGGGGGGGAGCCCACCTTATATGTGGACATAGACAGTTGTCTACATTTTATTCAAAGCTAATCACAAATCCTCAACTTTGTTTTTCCCCTCTTCTTTTTTTTTGGTTAAAATTCAGTAGAAATGCATTCCATCTTGCCTACAACCTCTGGGCACACATCAAAGCCCTTCCCTTCACACACAGAGCATGGGCAGGTATCTGCCTGTGTTCTCCTAGCCTTTTTTATAAATGAAATATTGTATGTTCTGAAGACTGTTAATATAATTGTGAATAATTTCAAATTGTGAAATGCCTCTGCAGCTCATATCAACATTTCCTATTGGAAACAGCCTGTTAGGATTACGCTATCACGTATCTCTCGCAGTCCTGAGACAGCAATTGAATTCCAGTGAAATCTCTTACCGAAGGCAATCAAGTCGATCAATGGGAGTTTGGCCAGTAACATCAAACCTGATGAAATGGTTCTGTGTTAAGAACTGCAAACATACACATGGAAAAGAGGACAGATCAGAAAACAGGACTATGAAGATAAAGAAAAAATGCAGAAAGAAAAGAAATGATATCCAGAAAAAAAAGTGCAGATTAGTAATTAACTGACATATATAGTCAACCCAATACAGAGTTTAAAATGCAGACAACTCCGTTTATAGCCTGTAACACAAACTTCTGTAGAGGCACTTACTCAGAAGAACCCTCATCCACACATCCCRCTTTAAATATTTTGCTGAATTGGGATGAACTAAACTTGTGCTTAACTGCTTTACTCCCTTTGTTTTGACGGGGGAGACCTGGGACAACCCAAAGAGGCTATCATTTTAAAACTTTCAAATATCATCATCAAGCTGCATATGTCTGCATATGTGTCTGTTGCTATGTATATATAGTAAATATAGCATCAAATCATATTTTTACTTGTTAATCCCTTAACAGTTATGTTGCCTGGTAGGTACCCTGACATAGTGAACTTATTTGAGTAAAATGCATTTTGTTTTTCCTGTTTAGGCCAGCATGTTTCCTTGGAGTAAGTGAATTTGTTGCTGCACACCTGTGAGACGGAGGCAACAGTTTCTAACAGGTCCCAGCATCCCTCTCTTTCCCAGTGACCTGGGCTCCCAGCGTGCTTGCCTGCCCCATAAAATGTTCCTGCTGGGTCAGACACTCTAGCCCAAAGTAGGCCAAAATGGTGGGGGTTTTTTTTTGGCTGTTTTGTTGTTGTTGTTTGGTTTTTTTTTTTTGTTGGGGGGATTTTTGTGTTGTGTTTTGTTTTGTTTTGTTTTTTTAGCTTGATAAAGTTTTTAATAATGTTCGTGGATATTTTTCAATGAAGGGGTTGGGTCTGACAAAGCTTTTACAACCATTAAAACTTGTTTGCTTTAACTGCTGACAGCTGTGGAATGGCTCTTAATGAGGAGGGATGCACTCGGGAGTGCCCTGGCTGTGGTCCGTCCGTCCGTGGGCGCTGGTGACCGGCGGGGCGGCGGCATCAGCCGGGGGGGGCCCTGCGAGCGTCCCCACCGCAGGATGGGGGTGTGGGTGGCTGAATTACCTCCGCCCCATCCGTGTGAATACAGCTGGGGCACCCTGGGGGGGACGCGAGAGCAAGTTAAGGGCGGCTTGTGGCTGCGAGGGACTGCTCCTCTCTTTTTTTCCTGGGAGGCCGGGGCAGCCCAGAGGCCGGGCAGATGGGCTCAGGACCAGGATCCTCCCCCCTCCTCCCCCCGCTACCCCGGCTCCGGGCTGCGGCGGCCCCGGGTGATGCTTTAGGGTGGCGGGGGCTGGCGGCAGCCGGAGCTCGTCCGTGTTTCCGTGGGTAAAACCGGGGTCAGGCCCTGGGGAGCCACCGAAAGTTTGCTCCGGGAGGGATGACCCCGGGAGGCGCTTCCCGACGGCCGGGGCAGGGCCAGGGGTGTCCCGGCGCAGGCGTCTCCTTGCTGCCCGGCCCCCACTGCTGGTTTCCAGGGAATAGGGAAAATTCCTTTCTCTTCTCAACTGCGGCCAAAAGCAAACTCTCCTCGAGATTCCCATCAGAGGACCGTGCGAGAGGTACATCTTGGAAAGAAACGCGGTTTAATTCTTACTTTGTCTCTCTGTTACACCTGATGTCCTTCCATGTCCCCAGTATGACATCTCATGGCATGTCATAGTATGTTGCAGCATGCTATATTGTGATTTGTAGGTAATAGTGGGCATGTTATTTTATCTAAAAAAAAAAAAAAAAATGCCCCAAAGGCAGGAGACATGTCAATCTAGAAAGAAGATTGTTCAATCTGTACTCATCAATTGCTCAGAATACTTAAAATATGAACCGAAAGACCAGAAAAGCTCAGGAACCTGACAAGTAAGGGTTACATGCTTGGAGGCCAAAACAACTTAAGTTCATCAGTTAGCAAGGCTCAGCTGCTTTAGATACTAAAAGGTGGTGGTGGTGGTGGGGAACCAAAACAAAACAGTGGGTAGAAAGAATACCTTCTTGCAGGCAAGTGAGGGGAAGAAGGTGATGAAAAGAGTTTTGTTTTATTWGATTCAAAATTGCGCTCTAGCTGTGGGTGGGAGCCTGTGCTCTGTGGGCTGGGTGAACCCTGGATTGGGAAGGGAAGGAGGCAGGGCTGGTTTGCAATCCTGCTATTTTGGGGCCTGCTGCAAAAGTCAGAAGACTTGTGTAGGGTTTGATGTTCAATATTCATATGGTCGTGTTTTAGCAGGGGTGAGCTCTCTACATGCGGCTGTCGTTTTCACAATCTTGTAGATAAGCTGTGTCAGCACAGGCTTTATAAATCCTATTTTTACCAAAGATTTATGATATAACTGTAAATGTGTGCTCTGGACTGGTAGCTTCCATAGAGGGTTTTAGTGAGGGATCTTATTTTTAGTGCATTTATTTTCTATGCCTAACATACACAATGAAAAATGTAATTTATAATGTGGCATAATAAAAATAGATGATCTTTGAGGGGATAGCAGACTTACTCCTGTACCTACACAATATCTTTTTTGGTAACATTTTGATAATGATTTTACATGTGTGTTATAGTGGTGTGAGAGGTGGTGACAGTACATCAGGCAACGGTAGGAGCTGCCATGTCAACTCTGACCTTATCAAGACTACTGTGTGTGTACAAAGCAGTCAAGTTGGACAAAGAGCTAGGGAAGAAACACTCATTGAGCAAAGGTACATGGCTAGATTTTGCTTTTATTTATTCCACTTTAAGTCAGAAATAACCAAGTGAATTGGAAGCATCTTTGCTGAATTAATACACGTGTGAATGCTCCAACCATTTCAATGGTTTTACGAAATTAAACCAGACCTGGGAATAGGTGGGTAGCTTTCTTCTGAGAGCTGAGATATGCCGCCTCCTGTACTGCTGTTTGGCAAGGCTGCCTATTTTAAAGAGGCAGTCCAATGTTACAGCTGGTTTTAAGACAGGCTGCGTTCACTATTTGATTCTGTGTGGTATTGCCATACCTGTTTATTTCATTGTAATCATGATGACTTTTTTCGCACAAATCAAGCTGTTACACGTGAAGTGGTGGAAAACAACAGATCTCTATATCTGTATGAACAGTGGTTGTTTTTTTCCCTTACTCAGGCACTTCATGCACTTAAGGTGCTACAGGCATCTKCAAAGCAAAAGCCATGGAAATGACAAACGAAAGCTGGGCCGGTGCTGGGCYGGTGCATTCTTCATTATGGCAAAGCTCCTGCCAAGTCAAAGACCAGCCATCAAATGAGAGTTTCATGTGAATCCAGAGGAGAGACTTAGGCTGTGCTAGTAGTACTAAAATTGCAAAACTACCAAGTGAAATTTGCCATCTTGTTTTGGTGTATTTTTTGTTTTGTGGTTTGGTTTTTTTTTTTAATTATTTAAAGAAATAAGTGACAAACCAGTAACTATAAAAACTTAGTTGCTTAGKGTATACACTATTACCTTTTGAGATCATCATCCCTCTTTATATTATGCAAGCAGAAATTCCTATGTATGTATGTATTCCTATTGTAACTCCCTAGTTTGTTAGCTRATGTACATATGAATTGAACCTTAAATACTATAGTGGCACACATCAGAGTATTAAGATTTCAGGTTATAGCAATTGTTCAGGTCAGGGTTATAACATGAATTCTTGAACCACTTTCGGTAGTAAAAAAAACCCCAACTATAAGTCAACAAAGAAATTCTTYTAGGTTTTGTGGTGTTCTTGCCAACTCCTCTGGTGTAAAAGCYGCAAGTTTGCTTCCTTACCCCGTTTGACAGGTCATCTAAGTAGAAGCAAGGAAGGGGGAACATCACTTTTTGGATAAAACACCCCCACAGTTTTGGAGAGGACAAAAATGAGAAATTTAGTCTTTATCTGCTCACGGTTTTTATACCATGTTTCCAAAACACATGCTAGTATGAATTCTGTGATTAGCTGAAAGAGAAGCAACTTTGGGCTGAGTTGTCTATGTCTACGTCAGATTGCTAAAATTGTGCTGTTCAGAACTTGGTTGAAGTCTACTGATAGTTTATGCTTATGTGCAAATAACCTTTTTTTTGTCTGCCCCTAATTGTTATAATCTGTCATGAAAAGAAGCATGGGAACAGCATTTTAAAGCAGGTGGAGGATGGTGGGATCACAGGTGATGGCAGTGCAGGATGCGAGCAGGAAGCACATGCCCTCTGAGAATAACTTCTGTTACTTAGGTCAACGTTTCAGAGGAGAAGCAGTAGAGGAGAGCAAGGACTTGGTGCTAGAGAGGAAAAAGCAGACCACTACATCTTCAGGATGAAGACTTCTGCTTCTCTGGCATGGTAGAAGTTAGTGTTGTAGGGGGTGGGTGGTTTTTATTTGTTTTTCATTAATCCTTGCCTCTGCAARAGAAAATCTTCCTTCAGGACTGGTCCAAGGTGTGGAACAAACACACCCACAAACCAGGGACTGATGCTTACTACCTTCTACCTTAGGTCCCAAACACTTACCTGACTTGCTGATGTGAAGATGTTTAGCTGAAGCATCTCATCTCATACCCACTGCCGAAATGAAACAAAATAGCAGAGTGTTATAGAAACATGAAAATCTAGGCAGGAGGAAAAAAATATATATGGAGTGGTTGGGATGAGGGTAAGGGAGCACAGTAACCCCACGGTAGTCATTACTTGCATTGCTTAATGTACCCTCTATAGCAGCACTTGGATGGTCCAGCGCTGAGCACCAGTACRACAACTGGAGAGAAAGGAGAAGTCCCTGCTGGGCGGTGAATACGGGCAGTGTGTGCTGCYGGGACCTCGCGAGGAAGGCAAGCTGTCAAGCAGGAGGATGAGTTTATTCTGGGTTAATGTGATGGGTTCGTTATCGTAAACTTGGCTGATAACAGAGGAAGTCCTGAGCAAGCATGGGTTTTCATAATCACCAGTGAGAGTCCCGAGAGAAGATGTTGGGTGTTCAGGCTCAGTCTGTTAGCCACAGTGGCTGTGGGTGGTCTGGGTTTGTAATTTCCAGAAGCAATTAACACAGGAAAACAAAACACTGACTCAATGAGGTGAAGCAAATATCATACATTTCGGTACTTGCTCAGTAGTTAYTTTTCATCCCTGCACTTAGCTAACTCAGTCCAGGAATTTCCTTTTTCTCCCCATCAGAATTGAATTAAATCAAGATTTTAATCCCATTTATTTCAAGATCATGCTCCAGAAAACTCTAAACAAAAATGCTGTGGCTAGTGACTGACAAACAATGTGTTAGGGGTTTAGAAAGCAACCACTGAAAGGTGTTTTCTGTTTGAAGCTTCTTGCTGGCTCCAAGTTTTGCGAAGTTCAGACTGTGTAGGCCCAGCTGCCATCCAGCCCGGTAACCACCACAGACCCACCTTTCCTGCYGTTAATTCATGTTCAGTGAGAGTTTGATTGCAAACAGCTGAAATCGGACACTAATCCCCTGTGTAGAGTATGCTGGAGACTTAGGTCCTGTTGGTCTTGGAGTAAATCAAACATAGCAGGTTTGGCCATAGATGGACTTGATCCTTTTTGTTTTCATAAGAAGCTGACCAACCAATGTCGGTGGAAGACAATTCCTCTTAATTATTTTAAATCATCAAGCAGCTTGTTTAGTAAGTGGGATGACACACGAGCATGAGGCTGCCTGTTCTTTTCAGGCAGAGGTGGGTCCTGGCAGAGCCGAGCTCTGCCCGCGCCTGGGCATTGCTGGGGCTCGGCTGCGGGACGGTGCTGGGTTGTTGGCTCTTCGGAGTGGCTGCTGTCTTCTGGTATGCATTTACGCGCTGAAAAGCACAACGGTGCTTGCTTCTGGCTGGGGTCTTCAGAGGCTGCTACGACACCAATAAGTAAAAGTTAATTGCAAATTTATTTCCATGTAGCAATAAGGGAAAAACACTTGGGGCCAGTTTCCTTTAAAGAAAAAGGGGGGAAAAGCCTGTTCTACACTCATTTGATTAACCCGTGCTGTTAATCACTGCCAGGTTTATGAACCTCTATTATAAACTTGTTACTCTAAGGGGTTTCAGTTCAGTGATTGAAAAACAGCTTTAGGGCCTGTGTAGGTAAGAGTAGCAAGAAGTACAAGTAGAAGCACTGAGCCTTTGAAGAGGTGTATAAATAATTAGCAACATATTTCATGTGGACTCTTTTGTCAAGATACACTGTCAGACTTGGGATTTTATCAGAACATGATGAAAATGTAGAAAGAGCTCTATATTTATTCCAGCACAACAATGTTGAAATCTAAAATAATTCGGTATATTAGAAGCTATTTTAGGTCACAGGTAACAGCCCTGTGCTGCTGAACTGCTCTTGTATCTGCTGCGGTTTCTTCAGAAAGCAGAAAGTGTCTGAAAGGTTCTTTACACTCTTGTGTCTTTTGAATCTTAGATCCATATTTCATGGTTGCAAAACATACAACACAGGCGAAAACCTGAACTGCATCGTAATAAAGCCAAGTGATGAATAAATAGTAGCCCATGCAAGTTCAGAAGCTGGAGAAAGATATAGCAGGGAAAGTAGAAAACAAAGGTGGGAACTTCTCAAAACACTCTAGTGGAAAAAAAACCCCACACCAACCCAACCCTCTAGGACATAACCTTGTATCTCACTCAAAAGAAAGTGGCAAAAAGTTTGTTCTAACTAATAAACAACAAACACAAACCCTTCTAACAAAATATAGGTATCTGGAAGCTAATGGCATTGCAAGTGTCTTAGATACCAAGCACAAAACTGTTGTAATCATGGTTTGGTTTAGCATCATTCCAGTTGGTGTGTGTGGTTTTTTTTTTTTTTTCTTCTGTTTATGTAGTAAAACTGTTTGCTTTTTAGGGCAAAACTTCTGCTCTACCATTTTCAAGCACTAATCCTGATCTCTGGGGAAAAGGCCCAGCTCCACCTGTTGTAGATGGCTTTGCTCATTCCCACCTGGAGGAGGAGCTCAGTGGGCATCAGCATGAGTTTTGTCCAACTAAGAATTCATTTTGGCCTCAACATAACCCAGCATTGGCCGCTGGGTGTGGGACCCCTATGAGAAACTCATGCGCTCAAATGCAGAGGTTATTTTAGCAGAAATGCGTCAGTCTCTGCTACTTTCAGAAATGCTAATGGGACTTCAGCGAGGTCAGGACTTCACGACCGCTTTCTCTATTAACCTGAACAGAATCAAGATTTCACTCTTCACCTTTTTCTGTCAAGGCTTTCTGCCCAGCTTTGAAGCCTGGAAGAATAAATCAAATTCAAAGAGTGAACTTCATTTTGCCTCCAGTTCAAATGTTTGGGCTGAGCGATGGTAATGTTAGTGCAAGACCACAGGCCAGTGAATTTCAAAGTCTTGGGCATGAGGCATTTTCCGCCCCTTCTACTTACATTAGGAATTACATAGACCTGCTTAAATAACGATTACAGTTATTCTTTTAATAGCTTTCATGCTTGTGTGCATTTGTATTGTAAGAGGCTAGTACTTAGGTAGCTTTAAGTTGTATTTGTTCATTGTGCTTGTCAAATAATTTTAAAGGAATATGCTACGTTATTAAGAACGGTGTTCTCTATTTGTGTGTTACGTGATGTGAAATCCAATGGGATCTCTACAGAACATAATACACAGTGAAGCAGTGTGCAATTACAGCTGATATGTGGAAGGAGATAGCATCACCCCTAATCCTCCCGGGCTTAGCTCGGCAGCACGTGAGCTCCTAAAGAAATACCACGAGGCAAAACTGGACCCGATGGGTGCCTGCGGACCCTGCCCATGACTCCGGCCGTGCAGTCACTGTAGGGCTGCTCCCTCCTGCCAGAGGCCCTGGTGCGAGCAGGCCAGTGTTGGCCCGCTGAAACAATTCTGCAGGACTCAGGGATGGTTTGTCACAAACCCAGTGAACTTGGTGGCAAAGTCCTAGCTGCAGTTCTGCACCAGTACAGGTTTTACTCCTCTGCAAAGCACTATCCAAGTTAGCCTTTCTTACTATTTATATTTTCACTTCCGCTCTTGCTAAGGGTGTACTGCTCTCTCATTTTTACATTTCTGTCTCTAAACTTGCCTTTGCTACTTAAATGGGAAGCTGTGTGCAAGAGACTAATGCTTAGGCACCGGACAAAATACCCAGACAGATGCAAAGCCAGTCCCTCCTCCGTAACAAAGCTGGTTCTTCCCACCCTGGTTTTAAACTGGAAGAAATGCTATAGAAATCCATAGGCTTCAGCAAGGTAAGCAATGGAAAAAGCAGGTCCATATTTTCTTGTCTACCTTCAGTCTCTTCTGCTGTCCACTGGAAGCTGACATGAACCTGGTTATTTCATGTCCCACAGAGTTAGATGGACTTATTTGGTAGCCACCTCTATGGTGTGTCTGATTTTTATTTTCACAGTAGCCCACAGGGCAGGTATTACACTTGACAAGTGAATGGAAACTGTGCCACTCAGCTATTACTTTTTAATCTGCTAAGCAGGAAAGTGAGCCTTTTAAGTGCCTGGCTTGCGGGAGGTCATCATTAGTCTGTCAAGGTATTTCTTTATTGCTGTCTTCCATAAATGTATTTGATATGGCAACTCCTAGTTATGCTGTTTTGAACAGACAAGATGTACTGTTTATGAAAACAGACTTCTTAAAAGCAAGCTGTGGTGGCAGGTAAAGGAGGARAGGTTGTTTACAGTATTTTAAGCCAAATGGTTCCTTTGGCAGGAGGTTTTCCGTAACAAGTGAGAACAACAAGAATTAGTGCTCTCAGCACTTCAACGAGCAGAGGTTTTTGTCTGTAATGAGAAGACTGAGACTTGTTTGACATAAACTACAAAACAACACAGGAAAGATGAAGAAGGAGGGCAGAAATACATTACTGAAGGTGAGGAGAAACAAGTTCACTGCTCTACTGTGAATTCAAGATTCTCGCTCATTATAATGTATAATTACAGCTGGCATCATTCCAGAGAAGGGGTTGAAAAAAGGTAGGTCTTACCAACCATGCTAAATCCTGTCGAGTAACTGACCACAGCAGCATCCTACCTGAGTTCATCTAATCCAAATCATTCCCATTTTATTCTTCTGTACCGAGTCCTTCTTTATGCAGAAATGCAAATTCTCTTTGGACTCCTGAGATTGGAAAACTGGTTAGAATTTTTATGTTCCTCTGTTAAGGGTAAAAATACGTTATCCCAAGATAGACAGCCTCCCAAATTATATGATCGCTTTTCTTCTGGTCTGGCTCCCAAAGGCTCTTCACACCTCACATATCCTAGTCAAATTGACATCGTTCTTCTCTTTCCAAGGTCTTCTGACAGCCTCAAAACTGGAGCTAGTCATGAAGTATTCACTTTGTCACTTGCTCTCCCCCACTCTTCTTGGGTGTTTCATGGCAGCTGTCTCAGCTTCGCTCCCCTCCTCGACCTGTCGTGCCTTGTGTGTACCTGTGCTTCATTTCCTTGAAAGCTTGGGATAGAAAGCTGGTGAAGTGGTCTGGTTGGAGTAGGATAGTAGAGAGGGAGAAGCTGAGGCTCTCTGTAATGGAACAAGTCTTATCTATGCAGCTTTCCTTCTGTTTGGACACAACTGTGTGCTGCTTATTAATATTTCATTTGTATTGCACATGCATGCTGCTAAGAATGGTGCTTATCTAGGCATAAAAAGGCTATTAATAACTGATCCTATATGTACCTATGAGTTTCCAGAATCTTACTACAGAAGTGATTCTTTTTGCCTACTTCCACTCCAGTGCTAGAGGCTCCACTTGCTTCTGCTTACTTCATCTCTGTGTAAGCCTGTGATTTTTTTGATTATATAATGAGAATAGCTAAGAAAATCAAGATGTCTAAGGATCTTAAAGGAACTAAATAATTCTTACAAAAGAGTTTAAGAAGAATTATTTGGAATGACTTACTCATTTCCTGTTGGCAATGCTATTTTCTTTACTAGAGCTGTCTGGGGGAAGTAAAAATGTGTGTTAAAGCCAAAGGGATGTGTATTCCCCTGTATTTTATCTATGGTTTTTGGTTTAGACCCTGATCTGTTATACAGCCATAAAACAGGGTTAATGTGATTGTAATAATAGACACAAATCAGGGTTAGGTGTGCTAAGCATAAAATTAGAATTATATTGAAGTAAAGATTTATGGGGCTACTCCTACTTGTATCAGGCAAGGAGAAAACCACAGATGTCTTGTGTAAGCACGTGGATATATGCAAAAAAAAAGTTATGAGGTTATATATAATCTACTGAACTTTATTCTTTTTCATCTATGTGATAAAAGATTTATTAAAATCAGCAAGAGGAAAATGAGCCAAGTTTTGTTGCTGTGAGAGAGTCCTTACAATACAGGTCTATGGTGTCAGTTTGGAAAACAGAGGGTATTTTTTGTTTTCTGGGTTTTTTTCTCAACACTGGTATGAACTATAATTAAACCAGGTACCCATATGTTTACATAGAAAGACAAACGGTCTGTTTATTTCAGCAGCTGTTTAACAAGCCATCAGCACAATCAATTAAATTAATCCCAGGAAATAAAACTTGAAATAAAGATGATATCTGAAATCATTTTTATTCATGGTTAGAGACCATGCAGATTCTTTTGACAAGTCAAAAAATCTTATGGGTGATGTTGAAAACTTCAATGTACAAGTGCTAATTCAATTTGAGGGCAAAAAAACTGACTTGATAGAACGGTTTCTGTAGAGATATTACTAGAACAGCAAACCCCCAAGCAATAAAAAGGCAGCCAGAGTATTGTATGCTCATTACCTGAATTTTCAAACACTTAACAACTGTGAGAAGTATGAATATGCAAAGCTTCCAGACTCTGACCAACATTTTTCATATTCTTTTCTATTCCTGGAATGAAAAAGCCAGTTGTTTATGTCATTGCATACAAATAACTGTTATTAACTCAATTTAAAGTTGCATATGATATAAGGTCATAGGTCTCTAACTCAGCAGAGCATTTAAGTAAATCAGCCTCTTCACCAGCTGCAGCACCTTAAATGTGTGCAAGTGCTCTGTTGAACTGGGGCTAAAATTTCAGCCCTTGTATCTTCACAGCTGTTACGCAGGGGAGATGGACAGTGGACCCTGCATAGACAGCACAATACTAAAAATTTATTAAATCACAACTATGGAGATTAAAATATTAAAATGGGAAGGAACTCTTGCCTTTAATGGTGAGGGTCCTAAATAGTTATCCTCATCTCTAGAAGAAAAAACATGGAAAAGAGAGCCTTATAATGAATGTCCCATGTGAGGGAATGGTTTGAATTCCCCTCTCACGTGGAAGACCCCTTGACCTCCATGAGGATTTCGGGGACTTACTGCCACATCTGGTCTGAAGGCTCCAACAGCAGTGTTAATTTGCCTAATTTTAAGTTCTGGGCCAGATCCTGCAAGCTCTTCTTTGCATATATAGTCCATTATGCCTGAATATTTTGTGGCAGCATTTTCTGACAGATAACGTATCAGCCCTGATGTTTTAACTGGAAATGTGAAATACCACAAAGTGCGCACCACAGTTACACTGGCATTGTGGCCGGACCCTTACCTTTTGCTTTTTCTCACATGAGCAGTGCCATAAATTTCTGATAGACAAAAGAAAACCTGAGATGTTTGTGCAAGACTTAGGATCTTGTGCTTACTGCTGAATGCTCAAAGCTTTGACATCTAATCTTAAACAAGACAGTAAAAACTATGAGAGTCAGTTTTTTTTTTTTAAAGCTAAAATCATCTTGCTATAAATAAAGAAGGACACCAACCTCTGCACGTTAAGGCTAACAGGGCAGTAGCAAATCTGTTTATATTAGACTGTCTCTTAAATATATGAAAAACATGTTTTAAAAATAAAAAAAGCTGAACTTTGTATAACACTGAAGAATGCCACAAAAAAAGCAGTTGATGTGCCATGAATGCTTTTATCTTTTACAAGACAAGTTTTTATTCTGTACGGGCATTAAAGGATTTGTTCTGGGAGCTCTTCTGAGATACCTGTAGTCTTTCTCCTCCTTGCTAACTCTTGCTGGTGCTGTTTGCAAGAGACTTCTCAGCTGCCTGAGTCCCTTGATCATGGCAAGTAGGCAAACATTCTAGGTTATGACAAAAGTATTGAGGCTCCGAGCAAAGAGCTGGCAACATCCCTATTTGCTCTAGGCTCCCAAAGTCCTAGTGCTCTGATCACTTTGATGGGACCTGTTGGAGCACGTCTACCTACCTTCTCTTCAGCCTGAATGCTTCTGTTTCCTTTCTGTGGAAACCAAGCGGCACAGTGGCAAGTGTGCACTGCTGAGTCTTGTTTCAATATGCAGGTAGGTGGTAAAGTGTCCTGGGAGCTGGAAAGCGCTTCAGGGTCCTTAGCGTATGCTAAATTGCAGTGGACGAGCGGAGGGGGAACATCATTGCAGTCTGGAAATGCGGCTGGGATCTGAAATGGGACTCGCTAAAAGCAGAGCTCCTTGCTTGTTCGTCAGCGTCTCCACGGTGAATTTCCTCCATGGACAGATTTTCTACTGAAAATTTTCATGTTTCCATTACTTAACCTGAAATGTGAAAATCAGTCCAAGTTTCTGCTTAAATATTGTCAAAAAATGTGTCCACCTGCTTGCCCACTGTAAATGTGTAATAATATATGTAATAGCTGACACATGTATTATGTGCATTTTACTGAGGTCAAGGAATTCTTTTATGATAAAAGAAAGTGAAACCTGCTGGTCTTTAAAGCGCTAAATTGTTTGTAAAATAAGCATCTCGTACAAATGAAGAGATAAGCACAGGGAAGGAATGGTGTCACTCTTACGTGCCCAATGTTCAGAACGCAACTCTGTCTTAACTACAGAGAGCACTGCCAACTACTGACTGGAATTTAAGGTTTTAGCTGTCATATGGCTTCCTATCTAAGAATTGACAAGTAATTTGAGTAGTAACAATATGCTGCTGCTTCCTGGAGTTGTACGCATTTCCCAATAATCAATTCACATTTTTTTTTGGCTTGTTAAAGATGATCAGTGTGGTGGGTTGACCCTAGCTAGGTGCCAGGTGCCCACCAAGCCGCTCTATCACTCCCCGTCCTCAGCTGGACAGGGGAGAGAAAATATAATGAAAGGCTCGTGGGTCAAGGTAAGGACAGGGATATCATTCACAGATTACCATCACAGGCAAACCAGACTTGACWTGGGGAAATTAGCTTAATTTATTACCAATCAAAATCAGAGTAGGGTAATGAGAAATAAAACCAATTCTTAAAACACCTTCCCCCCACCCTTCCCTTCTTCCTGGGCTTAACTTCACTCCCAATTTTCCCTACCTCCTCTCCCCAGCGGCGCAGGGGGACGGGGAATGGGGGTTGCAGTCAGTTCATCACACATTGTCTCTGCTGCTCCCTCCTCCTCAGAGGGAGGACTCCTCACACTCCTCCCCTGCTCCAGCGTGGGGTCCCTCCCACAGGAGATAGTTGTCCACGAACTTCTCCAACGTGGGTCCTTCCCATGGGCTGCAGTTCTTCACAAACTGCTCCAGCGTGGGTCCCTTCCTCGGGGTGCAGTCCTTCAGGAACAGACTGCTCCAGCGTGGGTCCCCCATGGGGTCACAAGTCCTGCCAGCAAACCTGTTCCAGCGTGGGCGCCTCTCTCCATGGGGCCGCAGGTCCTGCCAGGAGCCTGCTCCAGCGCAGGCTTCCCACAGGGTCACAGCCTCCTTTGGGCATCCACCTGCTCTGGTGTGGGGTCCTCCATGGGCTGCAGGTGGATATCTGCTGCACCGTTAACCTCCATGGGCTGCAGGGGGACAGCCTGCCTGACCGTGGTCTTCACCAGGGGCTGCAGGGGAATCTCTGCTCCGGTGCCTGGAGCACCTCCTCCCCCTCCTTCTCCACTGACCTTGCTGTCTGCAGAGTTGTTTCTCTCACATATTCTCACTCCTCTCTCTGGCTGCAGTTGCCCAGTTTTTTTTTTCCCCTCTCTTCTTAAATATGTTATCCCAGAGGCACTACCACCGTTGCTGATGGGCTCAGCCTTGGCCAGCAGCGGGTCCATCTTGGAGCTGGCTGGCATTGGCTCTATTGGACAGGGGAAGCTTCTAGCAGCTTCTCACAGAAGCCACCCCTGTAGATCCCCCACTACCAAAACTTTGCCACGCAAACCCAATACAATCAGAAAAGAAGGGGTTTGTGAATATAAATGAAGAATCCTATTGCTCTAGGCTGTGCTATGTCTAACTTGCGCAAAATGATGTTACTTGGTGTTAACTCTGTAGATTTCTTTTTATATAAGAAGGCTGGCTCTGTATTTTGGAATGCTGAATAGAAAATTAAAAATGCAGGCCAGTCTTCGGGAACATTTTACTTACTGTTTTAATAAACTTTTGTTTATGCCTAGAGGTGCCATTAAATTACCAGACAGACATTAATATACAGTACACAGGGGATCTTGTATATAAGCAGTGATTATTACTGCGTGAGTCAGATGAAGCTTGSTATATACACAGATAGCTGCTGGACAGGAGATGAAAAGTGAATACCTGTCTGGATAAAGAGTGGTGGTACTTAGGCAGTGGATGTGCCATTTGGTCGGCTATGTTTAGAAGTACGCTATTTTTTCAGAGCAGAAGCATGACTCAAGGGGAGAGTGGTCTGTCATGGTAGAAACACCTTTGCTTTCTTTCATACAATAATGGAAGGCAAGCACATTGTGTGGATGATCCTGGAGCTAAAGGTACTATGCATTTCCAAGTGAAGTATTGTTCTGGACCCCCTTAAACAAGGACTCTTTCTACACCACCAAAGCATCTGCTTCAGTTGCTGACTCTGAGTGTGCAGGGATGCTGGAAATGGTTAATTCCAAACATTGCTTGCTTTCTGTGCTACTGTGTCCACAGCAAGAACATCACGGAAGCGAAGACTGCAAGAACAAGCTGGAGTAAACGTGGGCCATGGACACCACACTGGAAAGCATCTGAGTGACAGGGTGGAGAGGTAAAATTGGAAAGATGTATTTTGCTGCAGGCCTTGTGCTTGCATGCTTCCACAGACAGGTACAACTTCAACTGTGGGATTGCAGGAGTGTTGTAAGTTCATCTAGAAGGAAGAAATTCAGAATCCCTCCAGCTCCTGAAAAAATGTGTGGCAATTAATTCTGAATTGGGATTTTCCTTTACATTTGATCTACTTAAGAATGCACCACAAGGAAAGCTTCCTACGAGGAAAGCTTAGAAATGCTCTCAGGGAAAAGGCACCATCGTAACTCTCCCACTTCCTAAAGGGATCAGGGCAGAACTCTGCTTAATGCACATCCTCTAAAGGAAATATAAGACCCTACCTAATACAGCCTCCTTAGGTTCTCCTGCAAAAAAATAACCAGATGATCCCTCCCCATCTCTGCTCTTCTTGTTTCTAGCTTCCCTACTGTGCTTTCTGACTGACTTGCGCCTACAAAAAAAAGAGTTCCTTCCCTCGTTTACTACAGCACAAGACTCTGGCATTAAAGCCACTTACATGGAATGAAATGGGGGAGATTGGATGAGACCTGTGAAATGAACAATACAAAATTGACCTAAGATGACTTGCGTGGTATAAGCTGGATAGATGGCAGGCAGCGGACAGTGCTGCTTGGAAATCTTTGTGAAACCTGATTATGTTGTAGGAATATTTCAACTTCACAAAAGAATAACTCTTCCTTTCCTTGGGAATAGGAAGGAGAGGGCAGAGTGTCCTAGGGTAGAGCTCTTCAGCAATGTCCTGGTAAAGGCGTGGGGCAGATGCTGAGCATGAGAGAAGGGAGGAGTGAGAGGGTTTAGCAACTGTGTTGGCTGTGCCAAAGAAACAAGTGGTGGGTGTTCGAGCACTGGATGTGCCAGAGGTGCAAAAGTCTTGCCTCCTGGTTAGTGAGTCAGTAGTAAGTGAAATGAATTCACAGTGGAAGGAGAGCGGCATGACAGTACGCTTGGATAGAAAAGGCTCTCCCTTCAGGCTATGTCCTTCATGGTGCTGTTTACCTTGGGATGGTATGTACCCCAAAACTCTTACCTCAGCATCGCTTTAATCCTCGGTTCCCATGCCATCTCCCTCTCTTTGTTTAAATAAGCAGTTTGGGCTGGACACTTCTGGAATAACTACTGCATCCAAAACTTTCATCAGACAGTGCTGACTTCATAACTTGTGTCAGATTACTGCCAAAAAAATGAGGCAGTCATGTTTTCCTTATATTTGGTGTTTGGAGGGGCTGTGTTTGTTTCCATGCTTTTGTTTTTCATTTATGTCATTATTTGCCAGCAATACACAATCATGTCCTTTGTTTTAGTTCAGCTTTATTCCCTTGTCCTCATGTGATACTGTTTTAGGCACAAAGCGTCCCAGTTTTTTTAATACTTCATCACTTATTAATGCCGCAGATCGTGGGATGAAGAGTTGTCAGCATCCTCATTTTTTTCTGTATTGACAGATATAATAGCCGATTTGTTATTAAATAGCTTTTAAAGGATCTTTTCCTCTCTGGTTGCATTTTTTTTTCCTAATTATTTAGCGTATTTCCCAATAGCTTATCTCCCTTCCTGACTCCACTTTTTTTTTTCTGGGTCTGCTTTCACATTTGAGCTAAGTTTTCCACTTAACTCTGAAACTTTGAGAGGCGAGGCAGAAGTGAACCTGATCAACAGCAGATATATCAGACCCCATCTATTAATGTGCCCTCATGCCTCTCTAGGAGAGGCCTTGTGAGGATGTCTGCAGGAGGTGGAGTGTGAGTTTTGACTCAGTTCAGAGTACTGCCGGTGGGGATCTCCTGACAGCTTTGGCCTGGTGGTCTCCGTTCGTACTGAATCACCAATGGTATTAATCACTGCAGCTGGTGCTAATGAGGGCTACATTAAAGTGAGGTCCGTTGTGTGTATATGCACTACAGCTACTTGATTGCAGTGTAAGCGTGCCTGGGTTTATGTTTGCACAGTACCTGATGCAAAGAAGCCTTGCGGTCTGATCAAGATCTCTGAATTCTGTCCTGGTATAAACAATTTAAGAAAAAAGAAATAAAAGAATACCCTGATTCCAGCACTGCAAAGGGGCCTAGTGCTACACGGGTGGGTAGAAACACGCACCTTCCTCTCAGGACTGACATATGCAGCACATGGAAGCACTGATGTTCCTGCAGGGGCACTTCCTAGTCCATTTTAAATCAAAACACCAGATAAGACTGGGATCACATAACTTGATTTGCAAATAATGAGGAATTTACTTCAATGCAGGTAAATGACAGCACCATCAAGTTATATGACTGTAAGCTCCCCTATTTCCTTGCATTTGCGGAAAAGTCTGGTTTACTGAGGGGAGGGCAGGCAAAACCTTCCTTTGTAAATCTGTACCCTAGCGTGTACAACAAACTGCTTGGTTTCCATTCTGTCGGGGAAAATCGTGGTGGCTGGTGAGGACTGAATGGTCAGGCTGTAAGTTATGAACATGGTTTGATGTTCAAAATAGTCAACAGAAGTCAACGTGCCAAGCTAAGCACAAAGGATGGGTCTACACTTGCACCTTTCTATTGCACATCACATTCATCCTGAGACCGTAGTCTCCTAAATGACCAAAATGGCCATGGTCACAGTTCATCATAGCTCTGTCCGGGGAATGCACTTGGCCTTTCTCCAGACTGATGGAGATCTGGGTCCTGGCTTGTGGTGAAGGCAGGACATGGCAATGATGAGCAAAGATCCAAGAGGTATGAAGCAACAGGTGCCATAGTATGATGAAGTCAAACTGACAAATCTGAGAAAGTCTAAAGACAACTCTTCTGGCATTCTCCCTCAGGGAAGCTAGTGAATTTGCCCCGTTTCTCTGAACCTTTAAGTTCTTGGGTAATGTTAAAATCAAAAGGGACAGACACAAGAGAAATCAGGCCCCACCTTCCATCCAGCTGAGTGAATACAAAGTTTGGAGCATGGGCTGTCCTTCCTCTTGGACAAGCCCTGCTATTCCTTCTTCTAGAAGATAAACCTGAAGTTTCTAAAAGCCAGCTTTCAGCAACCTTAAGACAAACCCTTCTTCTAGCAACTGCCTCTTTCTCAAGCCTATATGTGTTCACGTATTTCTGATTTCTCCAATGGCTGCTCCTTCCAAACTTGACCTTTGTGACAGGTGTCACAGCTGGGATGATTGCTCTCCTCTTTCTGCTTTCTGTGATTTGCATGCTCTTCCCATTATGAGTGGTTTATTACTCTGAAACTGTTGTAAAATGTTTGCATCTGCACACATGTGTGCATACACACCCAGGAACAAATCTGCTGCTTCTCCCCTATAAAAATACAGCAGAGGTTTTTATGCTGAAACTGCTCAGGTTTAGGTGTTTTGGTATGATTATTGTAATATTAGAAAGTTATTTTTTAAGTGTAAGGAGAAAAAGATATAAAAGTATCACCATGTTATCTCTGAAGTGTCTTATTTAACAGGTTAAATCCAGTTGTTGTTCACTGTGAAATCATCCAGAGAAGCTATTTCATGTTCTTGCTTTCATTTTTCAGGTTTAAATAYGTACAGCTTTTCACGGTTTTAAAAAGATATAATTTTTTCTTATGTTCTTAAATTGCAGTTAAAGAAGCCCATAATTTGTTTCAAGCACAGCTTTATTATGCCAACTGCTTTTTGTTTTTCTTTTTTTTTTTTTTAATCCAACCTTCTGAATGCATTATAGCCTTGCTGTCTACTGGGAAACCGTATTTCTGCGAAAAAGTGCAAAACATGAAAATTTCTCCAATTTATATGGTCTCCTGGAGGTCTAGGAGGAGAAGGCAAGAGAATATCATGAGTGGAGAAGCACTAAGCCAGGTTCTGTTTATGTGTAAGAACAAGCAGGTTTTAGGAAAAAGGGATCAGCAAAGCCCCATTTGTTGCCTTTTAAATTTTCTTCCTAATGTCTAAGATTAGTGCATGAAAATTTCTTAAGTAAAGAAAAATTGCTTATTTGTTGGATACATAAATATATAAGAGGACCCTTTATTACAAGTTTTAAAAAAAAAGCATTATGCATTTAAAGTCTCTGGGGGAAAAAAAAAATCATACCATTATAGAAATAAAACCAAAGATTCACAAAACCTTTTATCATCTTCTAGCTTCTATTTAGAAAAGCATACCTATACATGTGTTTTAAGTCCCATTAAGTGCTGCTCTAAATTGAACTTGTACATAATTCCTACTACTGCATTATGCTAATGGTAGTAAGTCCTGCAGCTGGCAATACCTAAGCACTCACAGGCGTTTAATAATATCCAGTAGCAACAACCGAAAGATCCCGAAACGGTATAAGCATCTAGGCCAGGACAGACTAAGAGTTGTGAACTCCATTTCCATAAGGAAAACCAGCTAATGCGATCAGTATAGCAATCTCTTCAAGCTCCTGAGAAAATCTGAGATCATGCCACTAAGTGCTTGTGAGAAATATAAATGTGTTGTAAACTGTCTCCCATATATTTCCACTTTTTCTCCTCAACTTTCCTATTTATAATTAACACCTCTCTTTATCTTGTTCATTCTGAATATCTTTGTTCTTTTCAAGTTAAATTATTTAATACTATCTCTTCCTCTCGTTTAAGCTCCCTTTATCTCGTGATCCCCTCTCCTTTATATTGAAATCTCTCCTGTCTAAATGCATAATCAGATGACATCTGCTACTACGGAACTTAAAAATCCCAGCACATTCCCTAAAATAACTTAACTGTGTAGTTATTAGACAGCAAGGTATGTTGTGCAGATAAGACGCTGGGTACACAAAAGAAATGGGCTCCATATGGCACAAAGAGGAGCCGACGTCTGGCATCAGTTACAAACCACGTAAGACTGATTGTTCATAACATGAAGCCCAGAAATGTGCAGTCCACTTCTGCCTCTTTGCAGACATGAAAACAGGTTGCTGCTCACATAAACAGTCCCGTTGATTTCACCAGATTACCTGTGAGCAACGAAGATTTGGTGTCACATAGCTACACACGTCATGAAGCTCTTACATTATGCAGAAGGAAGCACAACGGCCTTTAGAGGCAGGAAAGCATCTGGAAGCCCCAAGGTATGTTTGCAATTGAACAAAAATGAAAATTTGGTCATGTGAAATCAGAGAGAAGCTAAATTCTCGTTCCTGTACTGTGTCTAAGCTAAATATATCCCGAAACGGTTTTGTACAATGTAATGGAGAATACACGTACACACATGCCAGACCATTCTGGGATCTGGTCAAGTCCCAGTGGTTAATTAGGATATGTGTATTATCTGTATGGGAACCTGATGAGGAAAGTGAAATGTTGCGGGATATAGTTTTGGATGACAGACACTGAATTGTCCCTCTCTAACACTGACCAAATGCCTCAATATGGATGCCAAATTGCCTTATAGCAACAGTGATGCTGTCTTGCAAACAGACTTAGGACGCGTGAGAGTCCTGCCAATTATACCATACACTTGTAGTGTTTTCTTCCTTCCTGTTCTGTGCTGGTGGGGCAGGGCAGGGCTTACAGGGCTTACAGCTCTTATTTAAAAGCAGGAACAATTTAATCTATTTTATCTAAGAGGCCTATATGCTTATCATGATAATTGAAGAACAGCTTTTAAACAAAACCAGCTAAAACATCTTTGTACAAGTATTTCAATACACAGCTTAGAATATCTGCATACAATCTTAAAGATTACAGAAGACGAGAGCCACACGAATTCATGTATTTTGTAACTCAGTTGGCAAAAGACGTTTATTACAAACTTCAGATCTCTTGGAAACAAATTTCCAGGCAAAGCATCCACTCAAAGCAACAGAGCCTTCCTAAAGCTTATCTTTTTCTTTAGTGAGTATAGACAAAAGTTAAACTTTTTCTGTGATATCTGATGACCATTGGCAAACCATATTTTTTTTTTTTTTTTTAGTATTTCTTAACTGTTCTAAATCTAATACGCAGTGAGATAGCTCATCCTTCTCTAGAGAAGGAGAGGCAGGCTTGGGACAGTGCACAAGGAGTGACCCTTTGGAGGGGAAAATGAGAAGAATCTTCCAGAGCCTAGGACTGAACCTGAGGTTTCTAACTTTTGCCAGTTAGATCTGCTGTGAGCAAACATCTGAAACTTGTTGGCAAAATGAACCTAGAATTAACTTGGGCAGAGTGCAAGATTAGAAACTCATACTTAGTATCCACCTGCAAAGAGTGAGGGGCAGGATTAGTACCATGTAAAAACTATGGTCCAAAAGCAGGGAGTGACTGCTGTCTTTACTGCAGGATTGAATTTTATCACCAGACCGAGCATCCTTCATACCTGCCCCTTCTTTGCATGCATCTACAGCTTCTGCAGCAATTGACGTTGCAGCAACTTCATTCACTATGAAATTTGGCTGCTTCTGAGTGCTTAAATTTTGGCCTCAATAGATGATTTGTCATTTTGCTTTTCCTTGGTAACAACGCTTTCCTGAATTGTGCTGAAGGTGTTTGTACCTTCTAGCACTGCTGGTGCAGAGTGAGGCCTCTGCATCGTGTAATGAACCAGCCGGGCCAGAACCGCCAGGCAGAGGGTGCAAAGCCTCCTGCCTAACTCTGTTAGGACCTCCAGGGCTGCGTATGCATTCACAACAAAACGACCTGGGAAACACTGGACATCTGCCTGGTCTCCTGCTGTGTTCAGGCCTATGCTCTTGCCAGTGTGCTTTCAGAGCCACATAGGAAAAGATTTAAGCGCTCTGATCTATGAATGGGGCAGATAAAAACCGTGTCGTAGAACTAGGGCCACCTCACCTGTGAATGAGTATCCACACAAAGGTTTAATATATTTTATATGATAAACATTACATCTTTAGCTGATTCATCTTATCCTTCCTGTGCAGTAATAAAATCCTCCAAGCGATCAAATCCTATGCTCATTATAATCACAGCTTGTGCTAGAAGAACAGCTGTTATGCATTTATTTTCTCCAAAACCAGTCAACCTGTAGCAGTTGCACAGGCAAATGCTGTGAGGTTTTGCAATTTGGCACTCGTATCCGAGATGAGAGCAAGGACCAACGTGTACTCCAGTAAACTTTAGTAAAGCAGTGAAATGTATAATCATTTGAAACTGCACATTTTGGATCCCCTTGTGGGTGGGAGAAGGCACATTCCCTCCATATTCAAAAAATTCAGCTGTGATGTATACATGTTTACACAAGTGAACCTCACAGGACATACAGCAATATATGCTTCCTGAAGTAGCTGAGATCACAGCTCAGCTTTGAGCTATAAACATTTATTTACTTGGTAGCAGAGAGCAGAAAGCGTGTGGCAGGGCTATTCTTTGAAGCCTGAATATATCCACAGAGACCGTGAAGTATAAACTTACCTAAATATTTAGAAATCACACAGCAGAACTGTTTGTGTTTGAATCCTACCGGAACAAGGCAGCCGTGGCAGTACTGGTGAGCAGCTGTGATGACCGAGCGTTTCATACTTCATCATTTCCTTGTTAATGTGATTTAGAGCGAGGGGGCCGCGGCCGGACAGAGGCTGGGCTAATGAATCCATCGGGGAAGCGGAGACAAGAGGGGAATAGGAAATGGAAAGCGCAGGTCGAGCACCAGGATGAGGTTTTTACGATACTCTGTTTTAATGGAGATGTATTTAACACTGAAATAAACCCACCGACCTGCGCACAGGGAATCGCCTCTGGTTTGGAAGCCGGCTCGCTCAGCAGGCACGGGACACACCGCGGGAGATGATGTCGGCAGGTCGCGATAGGTGTTTCTTTTCCCGCGGGCAGGGGAGATGCCTTTGGGTCGGCTCAGACCGGACAGGCAGGCGCCTTCCTACGGCAACGAGGCGGCACCGGGGTGAACTCCGAGGCGACGATGAACAATCCGTCATTCGCCGCCCTGGCGCAGTAACGGGACAAGGCACGTGTGTGCGCGCCTGTGCGTGCGCACACAGGTGATACGTGCGTGAGGCAGCAGTCACCGTCTGTCCGGAGCTCCTCGCCTCCGCAGTAGGGGTTCCGGGATTTAGCTGTCAATCCTCTCCCTGCCAGCAGCCTCCTGCCAGCCCCAGCCCGCGCCCGCCCCCACAGCGAACCGCCGCCACGGAAAGATCCCGCCTGCCGCCCCAGCTCCCTCCCCCGGCGGCTCTTCCCGGCTGACCCGGGTGGAAGCGGGCGGCGGGGAGAGGCGGCCGGCCTGCGGTGGCGGGGGTGCCCGCACGCCGGGGAGCAGCCCCCGAGCCGCCCCCTCCAGCCCGCTGCGCGCGCCCAACGGCTGCAACCGCCGGCTCGCGCCCGCCCTCCCGCGCGTCAAACGCCGGGCGTCACGCAGACGTTGTAATGTACCAAAACAGCGCGCACGGCCTCGCCGCCCGCTGCCCCACGGCGCCCGCCGAGCCCCGCGCCGCCCGCCGGGACCGGCTCTGGAGGCCGCGCTCCCCGGCCCGCCCGGCGACGGCAGCAACGGCGGTGCCGTCGCCGTCCCCGTTCCGTCTCCCCACCCCGCGCCGCTGCGACGCGCGGTGGCCGCCGGCGCCCCCGCCTCGGCGCGGGGATGCAGCGCGGGGCGGGGGCGGCCGAAGCCGGCGGGGGGTCGGCGCTGCGGGCAGTCGGGCGGGCGGCGGCGTGGCGGCTGCGTGTCTATTAGGAGGTGCGTGGTAGTGATGGCGGCGGTGGGTGAGACTTTTCCTGTCAGCGGATCCGGCTGGTCCTGCCGGCGGGCGGTGGGGCTGCACCCCGCCCCGGCGCTGCGCCGTGCTGCGCCGCGCCGTGCCGTGCCGTGCCGTGCCGGGCGGCGGGAGAGCGGCGGGGCGCGCCATGGGGCTGCTGGAACGCCTGCGGAAGGAGTGGTTCATCCTCGGGATCGTGCTGGTCATCGCGGTGGCGCGGCTGGAGCCCGCCGTCGGCGTCAAAGGGGGTGAGTCCGGCCGCTGSCCCGCAGGGGCCGGTTTGCCCCGGCAGCTCGGCGGGCGGTGCGGGGAGTGCCGGCGGGGGCCCCCGGAGCTGCCGCTCGAGAGCCCGGGTGCCCTCGGGGGGCCCGGCGGTACTTTGTCAACTCCCGGTGGCCGGCGCTGCCCCCCCCCACCCCGCCCGCCACCTGGCGCGTTTCGGTCGTGCGGGCCGGGCCCGGCGCTGCCTGGGGTGGGCCCGGGTGCCGGCGGCAGGGCGGGGAGCGGGCCGCCTCGCTCCTGGGGTGTGGAGGCAGGGGAGAGTCTGCGGGCCCTTCTGCGGGTCCCCGGGCGGAGGGTGCCGGTGGCGTTGCTGCCGGGGACGCTGAGTCTTGCTCGGGTGCCCCTCGGCCATCGGGGCATCCGCTCCGAAACTTTGACACTYGAGTTGCCCAGGGGTGCAGGAGGGCAAGCCGCGGGGTGCAGGGCACAGCCGAATTCGCCGGGCCCTCCTGTGGTCCCTGCACCTCCAGCAGCTCGCCTTCCCTGCGTGTTAATCAGTCACTGTTTCTCAGGTACCCAAGAAATATTTCAAGGTGTATTCCTGTGTGTATCTTTGCTAGGCAGCGTACCAGTTGCTTGAATAATATCCTACTCTTTTTGGATTAGTAGTAATGGAAACTGGATAGCAACTTACTTTGAATGTACTCCTGTTAAACTAAGTAATAACTTCAAGAACTCTAAGATGGGCATGAAGTTATTGCAGTTCAGTGTACGAATGTCTGCCATCTGTGAGCTTCTCGAGAGGTGTAGCTGAATGTATATTGTGTTAAAATCTCAGGTGCTGTATTTCAGCCAGATGATTTTTTTACTTGTATTTCAAAGATATWTTTTTTTTTTTTGTTCCCTCTTACTTCCTTATGAAAGATGAGGGAAAACAGTGAAAATGATTCTGTGCAAAATGGTGTCAAATGCTCACAGTAAACAAATCAGGAGAAAGATCTGTCCTTTATTAAGCAGTGAAGTTTTGTATGTTTCTTGTAACAAGAGCTGATGAAATACCCAGTGTTATTTTAAAATAAACAGTGTATCTTTGAGTAGAAATGCTGGCAGCAACTTCTGGTTAGTTTCCATTGTAACTTCAGTTCCAGATGTTCACAATTTTCAAGAGCAAAATAAATTTTATATATATATATATTTTTTTTTTTTCTAATTGATCTCTGAAGATTTAAGAAAAGGGATGTAGAACACTTGAACAGAATTCCTTTAGCAATTCCATGTTATGGGAGGGGAGGAAGAATCTAGCTGTGCTTTTATATACAAAGTTTGTT